>JAQGCO010000231.1:0-12269 GCA_034700925.1 Acrobeloides cf. buchneri Gr-Nem-00862
CGTAAAAACAAAAAATGCTCCATTTTTCATGATCTTTCCGAATATATCATTTTTTCATATGATTGTAAATTACTGGATTGATCCTTTAAAACGATGATTACCGATGGGAGTCCTGTTTCAGAGCCATATACATACTTTTTCAGGGCTGGTTTACTATATAACATCAAAATAATAGAAAAGACAAAAATTGTATGGAATAGAAACATTTTGAAAAATGATGAAACCGAGTTGTTTTGATTGAAAAGAATGCAAATATAGCAAGCTAGCTTGTTTTGCTATCGGCTTGTTTTTCTGTTAAAAAGCTTTCATTTAATCACCCCACCCATCACCAAATACCTAATCTCGATGCGGCACAAATGCATTCGGTAGCTTTGATGGCCTTTAGAACGAGAGAAATGAATACGAATCTTCAAACGGAATTTAAAAAATCATTTTCCTAGCTCAAGATATAGCTACTTTTATAAACCCATGCTTTATTGAAACACCCTGTACTAAAAAAATCACAAAATTATGCCTCCTTGTTAGCTATAAAATATTTAGCTTGACTAGGGGTGACAAAAATCGAGTTTAGCAGCCACCTCATTTGACGATCTTGTAGATATGGCCATAGGAAATAAGTGGCTATACCAACGAAATAGTTCAACCCAAGATATTTAAGTGACTTTTCAACACCAGCATAGTTGCCTTCGAGAACATCTCGGACTAGGAAGCTTCCGATGATGATGTTCACAAAATGGAATCCCATCAAAAATGAGATGTCATGATTGGACTTCCATTTCTTCAATTTGGAGCATTTGGAGCAACAAAGTTTTGAATAAAATTGGGCACGTGTTTGATCGGAAAAGTCTAAAATTGTTTTTAAATTTCTCATCGCATGAGACACAAAAAAGAACACTTATGCAGAATGCCTACTCCCAAAATATTAGGGGAGGGGCATACTTATACAAGTAGGGGGAGTCAACCTCCGTAGTTAGTATTTCCGAGGATATGTCATGTTTGGATTCCCATTTGTTGATTTAGGAACAGGCATGCGCTTAAAAACCCAGACAAAGAACCTAAAAACCAGGCATTTGTCTGGAAAATCAGGCGACTCGGTCATCCTGATTCTTGAATCAAAAACTTTAGTATTTTCTAGATTACTGTAATGGGAATTGTTGTACCAGTCTAATAGATAACGGCAAAAGTGGAGTGAGCATCACCAGATGGCGGTGGCCTAGTGGCTAAAGATGCTGGCAACAGTGTCAAAGGTCCTCGATTCGATCCCGCAACGATTTTGCCGGAGTGTCGGAGACTGGTAATCTCCGTTAACCTACGTCTGGGCGACACTCTCCACTGGTACAACGAGGATAACGTACGGGAACGTCCTTACATGGGAGCTGAACCGAGGAGGACTGTCGGTGTCTAACGTTGCACCACCGAGTGGAGTAGGCCTAGAGATCCGGCTCGTGCGGAGATAACCGATCGCGGCTCCAGGGTTTAAAAGTACCTGCCTGAATGGACAGGGCACGAAAACTTACTATAATAAACCTGATTCCTTATAAAATGTATTAGCGATGTCCTATACCAATAACTTGAATGATTGGTGAGTGCACTCCAATGTCCCATTTCTTCTAGCAACGGCAATACATAATAGTCCAATCGATTTTGCAACTTTCCACTTTTTGGAATAGCCCTACTCGAATTTGTATACGCTCTTCTTGCACTTGCAGCCAAATCTGTTGCACAATGATAATATTCTTGAGTATTTTGGCTATTTGACATTAAATCAACAGGGTTAGCATAAATTCGAGCAGCTTGTTGACTATAGCATGGAAAGACGGGCTCGGGAGTGTTGTCTGAGTAAATAGGATGAAATAATGGTTCAATTCGATAGGCGATAGGGTCCATGGGGTGAATTATATTGTAGATATGGTATTTGGTTTTTGGGTTTTTGAGTTGGATGAGCATTGATTGTTGATACTTTTTTCCACGGGCAACTAAGAACAGGGCTAATGGAGAGCCGAATAAAAAGGCATTATCGATCTAAAATTTGTTAAGCTTTATTCATTATATAACTTTAAATTTTTTTAATGCCAAGGGAAAAAGTTTTCTTCAGAGCCCTTGGGAGCGGTTCCTCTATCCGTGGGCTATGCCACTTGTAATCCTCTGCTAAATCATCTATCAGCTGTAAAGAATGCGCCACAACAAGATCAATTTAGAATAATCTCTTTATGCTTTGAATTGTTTTGTATATTAGCGCGAAAACTCTGTTTCCTTATTTCATTCTGTCATCTCTTTTTTCATTTTATTTGTATCTATCGCGTTTTTTACGTCGCATAGTTTTTTGTTTTTATTCGCATCACATTCTGATCGCGCATTGCGTTGTTATCGTGTCGTGTTTTGGTGAAAGGGCTTTTGGTGCAACGGTTGCGAGCTGTGTGCTGGCTGTTGTTCCATTAGTTTCTTGCGTTTGGTTTTTCATGCTGTACCACGTTAATTTACTTCTTTCCAGTCTTGCTGCCGGCGTTTTGCAAAGTAAAAGTTTAGAAAGCTTCTTTCTCTAAAGCTTTTCCTGCGCCGTTTCTTTAAATATTTATTATTTCTAAAATGTGTTGCTAAACTTTTTACTGTTGTTTTGTATTGTTTTTATGGTGGCGAAATTCGGACAAATAAAGTTAATGAAAGTTTCGGTTTTGGTACTTTTATCGGGTTTGCATCCGCACTTACTTCCCTATTTTTAGGCCGTTTAGTTCAGCGTCACGAGAATTCAGAGCCTTGGTAACATTTACTCCACGAAACCGATCGCGAAGACCTGGCGGAAATCTGTTGCGCTTTTGGGTGAAATAAAAGGTTTGTGTCTTGCAGTTAGAACACGGGGGAATCCCCAAATTTTACACAGCTTACTCGAAAAGCCAACTTTTCTGTTTCTTCAATTAGTGGAGATCCTTCTAAACTAATTGCTCGTCTTAGAGGTACATTTGACTCAAAATACTCGTTTTCCTCCTAAAACTATTATGTTACAGAAAAAATTATTTCAGTTCAAAACCTATAAAATTTTATTTTTGAATTTCTAAAAATAGGCTCATTACTTACTTTAGTTACCAACCTAATAATAACAAAAACAAAATCTAGTATTTTTACCTCATCTCTCGCTTCATACTCTGTCATAATATCGTAAGTTATGACCGATCCAAGTGAATGTCCAATAATTGAGATAGACCCTTTAAATTTGGAGTTATAATTCATGAACTTGCTATAAGCGTCGTTAAAACGTGATATGGCTTTGGAAATAATCTAAAAACATAAATTTTAGGATTTTGCTGCTTTACGATAAAAATTCATTTTTGGTCCATCTTTATGATTTTTAATTTTTAGCGGGGGTCTCGGGGTTTGAAGCGAGGGGCTGTAATTGCATTCCCTGCCCACCTATACTCTGGTCACGCCACTGTTTATGCTATACCTCATTTTGATACTCCGGCGACATATAATACATAACATCCATTAGCGTAAAATGAATATTCCTTCTCAACTCTCGGATATTTGTTATTGGGGTAATCAATTCTAGTGTATCTTCTGGGATATTTATAATAGATCTCCATTCAATCGGTATAACCATAGTGCTATTGGACGTGAACTTGAATTTTTTATACGCTATTCTTCTTTTTGCAACATTTCTAATCAGTCCAGGTTTGCGCCAAAGTCTATTCTTTGAAGATTTCTACAAAAAATTAATGTGAAACATCCAAAGGGAGGGGGTTAAGCCGATTTGCATAGGGTAGCTCGGCAATAGGGGTGGGAAATTTTTTTAATTGATTTGTTAGTTGGGGAGAGGGGGGGGGTGTTGGCGAGCAACAGTCACCAATTTCATCTTCAGGTGACATAGTTTATGTTAAAGTGACAAATATGACATGTGTTATAGTTTAAAGTCACTCTTGTCATCTGAATGTCACGCTTGTCACTTGAGTGTCACGCTTGTCACCTGAGTGGTACACTTGTCAACTGAGTGGCACGTTTGTCACTTGAGTGTAACTTAGGTGTCACTTATGTCATCCCTGTCACCTAAGGGGTTGGGTATAAAAGAGGCTCCAAAGCCACATACGGGGTCCCTCGGTAATCCGAGATTAATTGTACTATGTTATCAAGAACAAAGGTTTTATAATATAGATTTTTATCATTATAACCCTTAGGGACTCCCCCCCCCAGCTATCAGAGACCGTTTTCCAGTAACAAAACAGTGGGAGAGTAAAAATTTAGGTACCATGTTTGACAATCCTTTACGATTAATTATGCAATATTTGACAGCCATTTTCTTGTTTTTTACTTTTTCAGCATCATCGATAAGTTCCATAGTTTTTTGAATGCTAAAAATATAATTTCAAAAAAAGCTTATGACTTACTGTCTGGTATGTTCTCTAATCCCTTTAGTATCGCCACGCTGTCCAATTCCATGTATAACAAAAATTAAGTGATCCACAGATGGTTTGCCTTCATTAAAATTAGCTAACAAATAGCCTCTTCGTATAGGTTTCTAAGAAAAAGTTTTTACTTTTTAGAGTTTTTAATAAGAGGAGTGGGGAGGTAAAGAGGAGGGGTCAGTGTCAATTCAGGACATAAGAAAACGGTATTAGAAAATGAAATTTTCCTTGAAACAAATATATTACAGGGTGGCGCACAAAAAACCGGACACTTAAAAAAAGCCTGATGCCTGAAAGAATGAGACAAAATGCCTGATGCCCGAAAGAAATACCTGATGCCTGAATATATATAATATGCTTACCCGGTTCCAAAAACGTTCAATTATAGCATATGCATAAACTTGAGCTGCAGATAAAATGAGATCGAAAATTGCACTAAATGGGTTTGATGAGAGATCTTGAATTGGATCGACTAGGAAATTTTTTGAAAATAAAGCATTAAAAAAGGAATTTTGCTGCTTCGCAATTATGTCATCTAAATAACAAATTTTTGAATTTTATGTGTTGAAAATTTTACTTTCTAAGTAAACATCAACCATAGAGGTCCAAACAACTTGTTGCCTTATACCATCGATTTTTGCTAATTTTACATTATCTTGGGCTAAAAATGCAATTTTAGATGAGTTAAAGTCTGTTTCCAGCCACAATCCTAAAAAAGTTCCCTAACCCCTGTAAAGAGCGATCCCATCCAATCTGACAAGTTAAGCAAATTGAGCACGCAGGTTCGATCCCGCTAGGAGCCAATTCTTTTTGGAGTGTCCAAAAACGGATAAAAAATTTTTTTTAGACGTAATTTTATGCGGGGAATCGATTGCGCGCATTCCCGAAGCGTTTCCCTGATTCAGGAACTAGGTGGGTATATTAAAGCGAAAATAAACTAAAATTCGAATTTTCACTAGAAAACCGGCTGTCAAGGGGTTCTCCTATGCGAGGGATCAATTGCGCGCATTTTCAAGGCATGGAAAAATTTACCTGACCCTGATTCAGAGTCGGGTGGGTATAATGGAGCGAAAATGTCACCAACGTTGCTTAACTTGCCAGATCGGACGGGATCGCATCTACACAAGGTCGGAAAACTTTTTTAGGATTGTGGTTGGAAACAGACTTTATATAAACCCCCATCCCCACTGCTATGACACTGAATTTCTCTATCGAATACCTCTATTCAAAGCCCCATATCTTGAAAAATTCTCATACATTAAGCCAAGCGGCAGGATCTTCTTCCAATTAGATGCCGCCAAATGCCTTTTCTCAATAGCATCACTAATCTCTGGCTCTAACGGCTGACCTTTATAATCAAACCACGTGCCTCTTCGAATTGGTTTCCAATCGGCTATATCATCCCAATAGATAGGCATCAAATAAGTAAAAGTCTCGTTTGGAGAATAGAAGCCGTTAAGAATGGCACAACGATCGAAGTCAAAGTAGGTTTTACTAACACGGTGGTAACTGGCTAATTCTTCTTTGCTAATAAAAATGTTGTTTCGTTCGTAAAACGCAATTTCCAGACGTATGGAATCATGGCCTGAAAAAGTTTTTTTAATATAGGGTGATACGGTGAACCCTAAACTCATAAAAAAAGCCAGCTATATCTCGAGCTAGGAAAATGATTTTTTAAAGGGGTGGGTGCATTTTGCGACCGTTTGGAAGACAAAAATTCTTTTTCGTAAAAATGACCCTATTGGGAGTAAGATCATGCGAAAAATCGATTGCGCGCCTTACCGAAGCGTGAACATGCTTCCTTGACCCTGATTTAGGGAAATAGATGTGTGTATTGAAGCGAAAATCGAAAAATTTTGAAAATTTTCTCTCAAAATCATATTTCTGTGGGTAATTTTATGCGAGGAATCAATTGCGCGCACTCCCGAAGCTTGAAAACGCTTCCCTGACCTTGATTCAGGGAAATCAGTACACGTTGGATTTTCTCTTCAATGCACGCTCTTATTTCCCTGAATCAGGGTCAAGGAAGCGTTTTCAAGCTTCGGGAATGCGCACAATCGATTCCCCGCATGAAATTACCCCCAGAAATATGATTTTGAGGAAGAAATTTGAAAATTTTTCGATTTTCGCTTCAATACACACATCTATTTTCCTGAATCAGGGTCAAGGAAGCATTTTCACGCTTCTGAAAGGCGCGCAATCGATTTTTCGCATGATTTTACCCCCAATGCTTATGTTTTTGTCCGCTTCCATTTTATCTAGAGGGGGGGGGGTAAAAGAGGAGAAAATGTATTACAGATATGCGTTTTTACCTTTTAATAAAGCCCATCTTTTCTGTGTATCATCCCATATAAACCATCTAACCTCATCGTAATTCAACTCTTTTGTATGATTAAATGCATTTTTGAGCCAGATTTTTTGAAACTTTTTCTTCGGCCATAAATGCAAATTTAGATAGTCTAAATTTTTTGTTTAAGATCTAAAAACCAAACTCTATCTAACCTGTAACCTGACGGCCCCCATAAGTTATAGTCCTTCGGCATAAATTCCATAAAGTAAAGTTCAAATTGAAACAATATCTATGAAATCTTGTGTAGATGTTGACAAGGGAAATCAACCCAGATCTAGCTAGTATATTTATTTCATTGAATAAAAATGACCAGAATTCTAAAGCTGGGTTTAGTTGAGGGTCTCTAAAACAGCGTGAAATTTAAAAAAGTATTCAATCAAACCTCAATTTAGTTATCCCCACCCTCCATTTGCCTCAAATTTTTTATCCTTCGGATCAACCACTCCTGTGAGTGATCCCTCCGGAATTCAGAATCCGAATTCGAAATTTAGATTCAGAATCCGGATTCAGTATCAGAATCCAAATTCAGAATACGAATCTAGAATCCGAATTCAGAATTCCAGATTCAGAATCCGGAATTTAGAGTCCGAATCCAAAATCCAGATTCAGAATTCAATATCCATTTTGAGATTTGGGATTTTGAGTAGTAATCATTTAGGGTGGGCCAACATTTGGCGAGGGGCAACCACGGGGTGGGAACTATGGGGAGCGGGAAACCTCGGGGAGGCTAAATCGAGGTTTGATTGCAAGGTTAAATATAAGGGATTGTCAATTAAAACCTCCTACCTCACGATAGATCTTTGAGAAACGTTCGATAATTGGCGAGTAAGTATGGCATTTTGATCCAATAAAGGCATTTTTGGTTAGTTATGCTATTTACATAATCTTTACAGACATAAACAAACAAGAATATTAGAATTTTTGAGCAAATAAACATTTTGACAAACAAAAATTTTCGCTTTAGTATAAAGATTTTTTAAACCTAAATAAAACGACCAAATAAATTATCTAGTACAAAGCCAAATTTGCAAGACTACAAGCACAAATTTTTGTACATGTAGTATAAATTCCGGGATTATATAGGATATCAGCTTTTTTGCTGATAAACGACAACGAAAAGACTTTTTTGTCAAAATTTTTGCAAAAATTGTTGTGAACATGTGGCTATTTTATTTTGCTTTGTTGTTAAAAGTTACATTTTTGCATGGGGTAGATCCAGGGCATGACCCTGAAATTAATATGACAACTGTAAGTAAAAAGAAAATACAAGGTGTCAAAAAAACTGGATTTTCGCAAAAAAGTACGAATTTTTTCAAAACATTTATATTTTCGTTAAAAACAATTTAAAAAAATTTTTGTTTAAATTTTTTGAAAAAATCTGGTTTTTTCTTGGACACCTTGTACATAAGTGCAGAAAATCACTTAAAGAGGGTCCAAAGTATGGACGAGTAGAAAATTTTTTTAAGAATGGTCTTTCTAGGGGTAATTTTGGCTGAAAAATCCAAAAAACACACTCAAAAAATCCAAAAAAATTTCCATTTTGTGTCCATGCAACTTTTCGAGGATCATAGTCTTCCACCAGGACCACTAGGCAGCTTTCCACAAAGCATATACCGCTGCAACAATTTTTCAATCTGTGCTAATTCTAACAAAGCATATTTTGGCACTAGGAGTTTTCTTACGCTTACGGAAACGCCCTTACGGAATTTGCTTACGGAAATGCCCTTACGGAAATTCCCTTAAGGAAACTCCGTAAGGGCATTTCCGTAAGGGCATTTCCATAAGCAAATTCCGTAAGGACATTTCCGTAAGCGTAAGGAAACTCCTAGTGCCCATATTTTGGCTTTTTGCCATCTTCTAATTCATGTTCTTCTTCCTCCATTTCATGCTCTTCTTTTGGTTTGGTATCTGACATAACTAAAAAATTATTCAATATTCAAAAAAAGCTAAAACTAAAATTCTAAAAAGCTAAAATGGTTGAGAATAAGATTTTGTAAAAAAGATTAATAATTATTAAAAAAAGCATAACGCCAAAAGCCGCATATTTAAGCGCATTAGACTGCGTTCAAGCATGTAAAAAATTTGTCCAAAGTTGTCAAAAATTTGTCAAAACGTTGTAGGGAAGGATAGGGTCTCTTCACCACCGTAACTAAACCTCTGGACTTATACTTAAAATTTGGCTATTTCAGATCCAAATGGCTCAGTTTTGGGGATATCCTGAAGCAAATGTGGTTGAAGTCACTACAGAAGATGGTTACATTTTGGAAATGCATCATATTCCATATGGAAGAAACGGTAAAAACAATTAAAAATAATCTAAAAAAATTTAATTCTAGGAGCTGGTATGAATATGACAAATAGACCAGTTGTTTTTATACAACATGGTTTAGATGCTGCGAGTGATTGCTTTACTTGGAATTTGCCTAATCAATCTATAGGTAAAAATAATGAATCAGGTGTATAAAATAACGGATTTTTTAGCTTTCGTGTTTGCAGATTATGGGTTTGACGTGTGGCTAGGAAATATGAGAGGGAATATTTATAGCCAAAAACATGTTTCTTTGAATATAAGTGACCAAAAATATTGGAAGTTTAGGTAAAAACAGGGAATTCTATTCTCTCTCCTTCTCTCCCACATGAAATTACACTTAATTTAACTTGAGTTATTGTAACTTGAGTTTACTGTTCTTGAGTTACTGTAATGGGAATAATCCATTTCAAGTGCTACAAGGGGGGGGGGGCAAAAGTACTCGCGTAAGGGGCGGTATATCCTCGCCTAAGGGGACAAAAGCCCTTGTAATAATGGAAACTATAAATTCCCATTACAGTAATCTAGGAAATACTAAAATTATGCCCCTCCTCCTAAATCTGCCACTGGTCCTTCAATTAAAAAAATCATAAAATTTAAGCTGGGATGAAATGGCAAAATATGACCTTGATGCAATGATTAGCAAAGTTCTTAATCTCACTGGAGCACCCTCTCTATACTATGTTGGACATTCTCAAGGAACTATGATTATGTTTGCAAAACTTTCTAGCGACCCAAATTTTGCACAAAAAGTAACAAACTTTGGCACTATAACTTTTGTCACGAGTTTTGTCACGCTAACTTTTGTCGCGTAACTTTTGTCACCTAACCTTTGTTACTCTAACTTTTGTCACGGATATCAATATGAACTATTTCCGATCACTGATGCCCTTGTAACTCTATCATCGATGCTCTTATAACAGCTATTTTTTGTGACAAAAGTTATACAGTTTTATGATGACGTGACACAAGTTAGCGTGACAAACTCAATTCGTGACAAAAGTTATAGTGCCCAAATTTTTTTGATATAACCATAGAAATAGAAAAACTTTAGATCAAAGCCTATTTTGCCCTAGCCCCTATTGGAACCGTCAAAAATATTAATGGTTTGTTAGCGTTTTTAGCCAATGAACTGTATTTTGACTCAGAAGTATTCATAAAAAGTACAAAATAAAAAGATACAAAAGTTTAGATTTTGCTAGATCTTCTTGGCCCAGGTGAATTTACACCAAAAAGTTGGATTACGGAACTTGCAGCTGAATATTTTTGCAGTGAAACTTCGAATCCAAATTTTGAAGCCCCCAAAAAGCCAAAAAGCAAAGATGACGGAGAAGAATTTTGTGACAATCTTTTGTTCTTAATATGTGGTCCGAATACTTTTCAGATGAATGTGGTAAGAGTTTTGATCATAAGTCGACGGGGACAGCCCCCCCCCCTCCATCACTCACTTCCGAATTTGATGCATAAAAATTATTATAGGCTGTGTTTCTGACTCACCCGTAGGATACAGTTAACCTCCATGGACCGCGTAGATCTCTCATAAGCACCCCGTGAACTCTTGTAGAACTCAGGGACATTACGGGAGTCTACTGGGGCCCTACAGAGATGGATCTCTTGTAGGACCACGTGGTCCCCCGTAGTGCCCCCTGAGGGCTCGTCGAAATTATACGAGAGTCATATTGGTCTACATGGTCTTACGGAGCTTACATGGGATCTACTAGGTCCATGAGGCCCACGGGGTCTTACAGGCCCGTACTAGCCGGGTCAGACATGCAGCCATAAGGGTCAGAAATGCAGCAATAAGCATGAAAATTTTAGACGCGCACCGCTGTGTATACCAACCATGTTGGAGGAACATCCACTCAAAATGTTATGCACTGGCTTCAAAATGTTAAAAGTGGACTCCAACAAGCCTATGACTATGGCTCACCTGCTAACAATACTGCTGTATATGGCACTGTAAAAACATTTTTTGGAATTCTAAATTTTGGGCCATAGCGTGTGTAGAACTCTCTCTCCCCATTGCAAAAAAATATAGGGAGCGTGGAGGCGGAAGGGGGGGGGAGGTGGCGAGTGGAGGGGGCCGAGGAACGAGAGGAAGTGGGGTACTGCATAAAAATATGTAGACCCCCCCCCCCCCCAAACTTGGCTTGGGGTGGCTTTCTGCACACGTTCTCCCCTTACTCCTTTGACTAAAATCCATAAAAATTTATATAATTTTAGCCTGTCCCTCCAATTTATAACATAAGTCTAGTAAATGCCCCAACATATTTGTATTGGAGTGATAATGACTGGTTAGGCGATCCGATCGACATCGAGAATTACATTTTGAAGTACATGAACCCGGCTTATTTAAAAGTATGGCTTGAAAAGCATAGGATGGAAAATAATTTTTAGGGAAATTTCCATTTTACCGATTATAACCATTTGGATTTTATTGTTGGTATGAATGCGGCCGAGGAAATTTATCGCCCAATGGCAAAAATTATTCAAAATGATTTCTTTTGATAATTTTATTAATTAAACTTGTTATGGCGTCTCTTATACGATGGGGAAGCATAGGTGAAGGAGGGGGTGCTCTATTGTTCAAAAAATTCAGCATGGGGGGGGGGTCAATTTTAGTGTTTTTTAAAACAATTTTGTACAATTTCCTATGTGTGAGGACATATATGTACAAGTAAGGAAATTAGCCTTCTTGTGTGCGCGAGGCGCGCCGACACTTGAGGACAAACTTTTGCGGACCCGACATTTGCGGACGAACTTTTGCGGACTCGACACTTGCGGACGAACATTTGCGGACCGACATTTGCGGACCCGACACTTGCGGACCCGACATTTGCGGATTGCCACAGGAAAAATTTTTTTTCCAAATTGGGAAAAATTTTGTAATTTTTTCAAAATAAAAAATGAAGTAGTTTTGACCTATAAAAATTTTTTCCCATAGCAATCCGAAATGTCAGTCCGCAAATGTTGGGTCCGCAAGTGTCGGGTCCGCAAAAGTTCGTCCGCAAGTGTCGGCGCGCCGTGCGCGAAGCGCATCGTCCCTACGCATCATCCCCAAGAAGACTGCCTAGGCTTCTGCAAAGCCTACACAGGCTCCCTCGAAGCCTCCACTTCCGGCCTAGACTCTCTATGAAGCCTGATTAGGCCTCTACGAGGCCTGTCCAGGCTTCGAAGAAGCCCACTTAGGGGTCATCCAGATATTACGTAATCATGT
>JAQGCO010000232.1:0-12263 GCA_034700925.1 Acrobeloides cf. buchneri Gr-Nem-00862
TCACCTATCGACAACGTCTTTTTTTCATGACTTAGAAAAATTTTGAAAAGTCGAAAATTTTGTGACGCTCTCGGATCTCCGCGAATCCCTTCGTAAACTGTTATTGGAACTGTAATAACACGTTTTTAAGCGTTTTCTTCGAGTTCGCAATTTTTTGCACACTTTTGTGCGCCGTGTAAGAGGAGATAGCTTTTGAAAATTGTGATTTATATGTATATACATAAACCTCTTTTTTGTCGTTTTTTGCCATAAAAACGTAGAATGGAACCTAATCAAAAATCGACTTCCATTTCATGTTAGAAGCAGTTTTGCTCTTTCAAATACAACTGGAATCGAGTAAAAACATAACGACCGTTAAGAGGAGATAGCTTTTGAAAATCATGATTTTTTGATGCTCGAGATTTAAAAAATCACGATTTTCAAAAGCTATCTCCTCTTAACGGTCGTTATGTTTTTACTCAATTCCGGTTGTATTTGGAAGAGCAAAACTGCTTCTAACATGAAATGGAAGCCGATTTTTGATTAAGTTCCATTCTACGTTTTTATGACAAAAAAAGGGGGTTTCCGCCAAAAACAGGGGTCTTGGAAAGTTTGTTAAGCCAATAAAAAATAATATAACCCCATTTTGAAGAATCGGTTTACATTTCAATTTTCCTAAGCCCATCATACAACTTTTAAAAAAGAAATGAAGTAAAAATATTCTTTCAGTCTCGAGCCTTTAGCTTTTGAATGAGCAAACAACAGGCGGAATTTTTAAGGTTGTTTTGGAAAAGGGTCGGCTTCAGACTTTTCGTCTCAAGTAAACACATGTGGCCTCCCCTGATATAAATTATCGAAAAAACCCCTAACTAAGCTCCCTCCCGAGCGGTTTAGGGGCTTGACTTTAATATGGATGTTATACTCATTTTTAGAAAAGGGGGAGGACAACATATCTCCAAAAAGGGGGCAATTTTTTAAAATTCACTAAAGGGCAGAGGTTCAAAAAGAGGACATTTGCTCCCTTTTAGGAGGCGTTATCCCTACCCAATAGTCGTTTCTCAAAAAATGAAAAAATTTTTTGATGACCAAAATGTAATACAGTCACCCCTCGATATAGTGGCCCCCGAAAGAAGGGGCCACTATATCGAGAGTTGACTGTAGTACCAAATTTTTTTATTTTGGACATTTTTATGAAGAGAAATTTCAACATTTAGCATCAAAACTTTGTATTTCGGAAATGACAGAAGTAGAAAATAACATCAACTTAATGGCCCAAGTGTCCGAGGCGAATGACTTCAATCAAATTTTAATTGATTTGTCTCAAAGCATCAATGAATATAAAAATCGCGATAAAATCATGGAAAATCTCAATAAAATGCCATTGTTCAAATGTCTCGAGGTGAAGAAAGTTGCAACCAGAAAGGCTAGTTTTTTTTCTCCAATTTTGTTCAACTTCATTCTATTTTAGGCTATATTGTATCCAGAACGGCCCAATCTGTTGGAACATGGTTGGATGAAACGCAAGCCTAAGCCAACAATTGCAACTTTAACTGAAGAAAACCGAAAACTAAGTGCGCAGAAGGAAGAAGCCGAAACTGCGCTCATCATCCTATTGAAGAAGCATCGCCGTCATATTGTGAACTTTTCTCAAGGGAATGATAAACTGGAAAGTCTTATTCAAAAGGTAATTATTGTACTACTTGACAGTAGCGTATCCAGGGGAGGGGCAAGGGGGATCTGCCCTCCCCAAAATTCGAAAAATGAAATGTCAAAAAAATTTCGGCGCTGTTTTTGGCCAAAACTTTAAGAATTCAGCAAAAAACTTTTCGAAAAACAACCTAAGGGGAGGACCAAGATGATTTTTGGGGAAAATTTGTAAAAAAATCGCCCTTATGTTTTTGGGCCCCTTTATCTGGATACACTATTGCTGCACGAAATGGTATCATTTACATGATTTAGACGAATAATGAGGAAGTAAAGCAGCAGCTAGTCGATTATTTGCAGCTTGTTCAAAAATCGTTTTTAGAAATTGAATCGAAGTTTTACGAAAATGAAGAGGTGGGTCTCTATTTTCAACTCTAAAATTTTACTCTTTATAGACGATTGATCGACTCCGAGCCGAAAATCTGATGTTGCGTGAGAAACTTCAAATGTTTCGTAATAATGGAGATTTGCAAGACGCCACGCCTTTAACTCCAGTTCAAGAGTCGTCCGATGAACAGCAACCAGATGATGAAGGAATTTCTGTGACTCCTGCTGAATCGGCTTCCACTGAAGATGAGCCTGGCTTGGATGACTCGTTCGTGGAGCTTTTCGATGACCTTGATTTAGATGGTGATTTGGAGGAAAATATTGCTGCAAAGGGTGAAGATTTCGAATATGAATCCAACAACAATGTTTCTTTGAAAGAGAAGAAAAACAGTGTTATTTATTGATATTGTATTTTCTGTTTGATATTGTATTTAAAAAAAGTTTAAAACAGGTCCACAATAGAATCGAGCTTTGAGACGAAGGGCATGTCACAAAAATTTTTTTGAGGCAGGACGAAAATTTAGGTCGATATTCTGATAGAACTCATTGAGTTATGCAACTTTGGTAATACTGCACTTAGTGTCACCTATTCAACGGAGGCGTCACCTATTCGTTGTATTATAACGGAGGTGTCACCTATTTAATGGAAGTGTCACCTATTCGTTGTATTATATAACATAGTGAGGTACAGTCCGGTAGGTTCGGCCTAATCTAAAAGTAGGTATTGACCACAATCGAAATCGAAAATAGAGATGCGTTTTTATTTAGGCTAAGCGGCAGCGAGGCGCGTCGAGCTTCCGTTGAATAGGTGACACTAGAATAGGTAGCATCTCACCGAATAGGTGACACTAAGTGCAGTATTACCATTGTTTTATTAATCGCGCATCAATTTTCGCTTAATATTTTCACGATTTAACCAAATCACAATTTACTGAATGCGGCAAAATATTGTTACTTGTGGTAAACTTCCGTAGCTACAACTGTAATAAGAGAAAGAGTATCTGCAGAAGATATAAATTTTTTCATAAGTTTTTTCGTTGAGTAAGATTCATGTAATTTTAATTTATTTTATATATTATTAGGTCCGGATATACTAGTTATTTGCTAGTTAGGCTTATTGATATTGTATTTTTTGGATTTATGTTTTGGGTACTCCTTCGGATGAGGGGAACCAAAAAGGGATGCTGAGGAAATGACGATTCTCCTCATCCGAAAATACCATGCTTTGTTTATTGACATAAATTTTTTTATTGTTGTAACTTTTTGCTTCAAGAAAAGACCTTTTGTGGTCGTATGTATTTTTTGATTTGATTGATTTTTTGAACTTTTCCAAAATTTATTCTATTCCGCAGGTTTTTGTCTAAAAAATCCTGCGGTAGGTCGGTCAGGAAAAATTTTTTAGCCCCTGAAACCATTTCCAATCGATTCCCCCGGTTGTAAAAACTCCAATATAACGATTTGAGATGAATCCGAATTGATCCGGGTCAGAGGGCGAAAAGGTGCCATCACCCATAACTCACCCACCACCCACTAGGTGAATCAACACAATCACCCGCCACCCACTGGGTGAATCACCCACTAGTGGGTGATAGGTGATGTGGGTGATGCCATCCATTGGGTGATGGGTGGGTGCTATCACCCATTTTTTCGCCCCCTAATCCGGGTGTTGTAGATTCGTTATTGTGGTAGGAGCACAGGATTTTTGACAGTTCACTCAAAACGGTTTTTCTAAAAACCCTTAAATTCTTTTTTCCTAATTTAAAAAGCAATCGTTAGAGGAATACTTGGGGCACAATCGATTAGATTTTGGAAGATATACTTCCGTAAATAAATTTTTACGCCACTTGGAAGTTGGGGGGTATCTCTGATTTTTCGAATCCCCGCCTTACTGAGGGCAAAAACTCGGTCAAATTCAGTCCGAAACTACTCAAAATACTCTTATTCATGCTCCCCGTATGGAAAACAAAATCTGAAAATTTTTCAAAAAATTTTCATTTTCCACAGAAGTTTTTCAAAAATCCTGGGGTAGGGGTCAGGAAAATTTTTTAGCCCCTGAAACCATTTCCAATATTCCCCAGTTGAAAAAACTCACAGTATACGCGTAAAAGACGAATTTTTTGCAAAATCCGGTCTCTCGGACCCCTCCTAAAACCAATTTTGGTTACAACTGGGAACACAAAATGTGTTACATAGAATAAAGAATATATTTTTTAGGAAATTTAACATGTACTCTACGCAAAAGAATAATTACTTTACGGATTTAACGAATTCCGATCAAAATTTCAGAAGAATTTTCCTCAACAGTTTATTTGATCAAAGTTTGCGACCATTCGTCAAGTTTTTGAACATCAAGAAAACCAACAACTCTGTTCTTGAAGAAAAATTCTCAGCTAAACAAGAGCAGTTGTTGGCACATTCGCAAAGTGTTGCTACAATTGGCTATGGCTTTCTTTTATTGGATTTCGATGTGAATGAGGTGGGGATAAGAGGGTTTGAGAAAATGTATAAATTGTTTTTTAGCAAAATTTTATTTGCGATCATGGTTTAGCCGCTGGATACAATTTTTATGGTGATCTGGGTGACGCGAAACAAGGTATATTTTTGGTAAAAGTGTCAAAAATTGTAAATTTGTGCGTTTTCAGACAATGTTTTTCTTCAATTTTTAAGGTGTCTATTTGGCTAAACATCCTGATTTATGTACACCGGCTCCATGTTGTGAGAATTTTCCACAGCGTTTCTTAATCTTCAAAGTCCTTTTGGGAAGAATCAAGCATGTGCCTCCTTCTTCTGTTACACTCCAAGCCGATCCAAACTTTGACTCTCACCTTTTGGGTCTCCCACCGGGCCTTGTTAGAATTTCGAAATTTTCAAGACAGGACCAGTATCTTTATTCCCAGGTTTTTCAAATTTTGCTAAGTACTTATTAACGGATTTTTGATTAGATGTTTTTATTTGAACATGGAGAAGATGGAGAGATTGAAAATTTTCCTTCGACAATTTTTCCGGCTGCAGTGGTCGATGTTCGTTTTGAATTTCTCGAGTATGTTTTTTTATATGTTTATTAATAAATTTGTTAAGGGGTATTTAGTAAAATCTGCGGCCCCAAAAAAATACATCTAAAATCGGCATTTTTTGCTCTTTTTCTATAAAACTTTAGTAGTAGTAAAGAGTGTATGCTGAATACGATCCAATCGGCCTTTTTGAACGAAACATGTTTTCATGCCAATATACAGACTTTTCAAAAAATTGTGGTTTTCAAGGATGTAACTTAATAAGAAAAATGTCGATATCTGGCTATAGAAATCGATTTTTGACAAGGAAAAACCCTCGAATATTAGATTAATTTTTCGATTTTTGACAAATTTGTCAATTTTTTACGAATTTTCATTTTTTGATCAATTTTTTACGAATTTTCGTTAGGAAGCCATTTTGGGGGTATACCTCTGTATAGGTTCCTTCCAGTGGTCAAAATCGATAACTCCTTCAGATTTGAGTTCTCCATGCCGAAAAGCCCCCGAATACAAAATTTCAGCCAATTTGGAAAACTTTTTGAAATTCAAATTTTTTTACTATAAGAATCTCCCATTGGAGTCGAAACTCGAATTTTTCCGAAAAGTTCTCCAAATTAGCTGAAATTTTGTATTCGAGTGGGGAGAGGGTTTCTTGTGTGCTTTTTTTACCGAGCTTATTTTTTTAGATCGAAATTGGTCAAGATAATACCTTCTCACTTTCCAATCTGGAGTGGACTTTTGATTTTTGCGAACAATCCGTTATCTTTAGTCAATATGGAGTCGAATTTTCATACAATGAAGCCTCGCGGAATGTGAGTTTTATTTTTTTTAAATCAATTATTAGACTCAAAATATGACAAAAATCAAATTTTAGACTAAAAAATTGGTTGAAAAATCAATTTTTGATCAAAATTTAGTCAAAATCAAATTTTTTGACTCAAAATTTTTTATTATTTTTATGCAATTTTAGCTACAAGAAGATAGAAATCCATGCTTTGTTTCCGGCTTTTGATGCCTTGTCATATGCTCCCATAACTAGTCTACTATCTGAGCCAAATTTTGGCAAATTGCTCCACAGTCCCGAAGTGATGGTGATGGACCAAGAAGGAAATTCTTTGTATGCGACGTATATAACGCTATCCCCAGACAAGAAATTGAACAATGAGATACTTTTCAAAAAAGGACATAATGCTATGCGAAATCAGCACTTGGTTAGATATTGATTCATACATTATATTGTGCAGTGGCGTACTCAGAAAAAATTTTCGCTGTGGCCCAAAAACATAAAGGGGTCTCCCCTTATGATTTTTTATTAGAAATTTTCCTCAAAAATCCAAAAAATTGTGGTTTTACTTTGTTTTTCGAAAATTTTTTTGTTGAATTCTTGAAGTTTTAGCCAAAAAACAGCTCCGCAAGCGCGAAATTTTTTTGCAAATGGCCGTTTTTATGCAAAATCAATTTTCGGATCAAAATTTAGTCAAAAATCAATTTTTAGAATCACAGTGGATTATGAGTCAAAATTGGGTTTTGAACTAAAAAATGTACCAAAGAAACGATTTTTTTACTTAAACATTTGCCCAAAAATTCTTCGATTACAAAAATCGGCTCAATTAATGAAAAATGGAAAATTTTGATGCAAAATCATAAGGGGGACCATTAGGAAAAATTTTTCATTCTGATTTCGGGGGTGGGGCTAGGGCCCACTGATATTGTGCTTTTTTTAAGATTGGTATTGCTGTGAACGAGGAAGTTATTTTCATATTGATTCCAAATGGAGAAATTTCGTCGTTGCTGTCGTTTCCCAGACATAAGGACCCGGTTTTTCACTGTTTATTATTTTCGAACCTATCGTTCTTTCCAGATTTGGTCGATGAAAGTGGTTCAAACAGGCGAGTGTTTTTTAGATTATATTATAGGGTGTTCCAAAAAAACCGCCATTTGGTCATTTTTTGGCTCAAAAAATGAGTCAAAAATCAAATTTTAGACTCAAAAATAGGTCCAGGAATTCCTATTGAAAAAAATACGAAAACCAAAAGTTTTATGCCTGAGAGGCGTTTTCATGGTTTTTCGATGCGCGCAATCGATTTCTCGCATAAAATTACCCTTGTCATTTTGGAGAAAAAACATTTTTTGAAAAATTTTCGCCAAAAAATTACCAGGTGGCGGTTTTTTTGAATACCCTGTATTTACTGCTCAGAACTATGTGAGTTGCTAAATTTTGAGAATTTAGAAATTTTTACCTAACTTGTTTTTTAGTGACGATTTTGACCGCTTTCCAAGTAGCTTCGAAAAAGTTCACATCAACAAGAAAATTGAAGACGCGATCAATCAGTTTCACGACTACTCGAAAAGTTTTGCCACAACCAATAGTTCATCGAGTTTAACTTTGGTGGGAAATTGATCCATATTTTTATTTTCGATAGCATTTTTAGCCTGAAAATCCAAGTAATCGAGAAAATTCGTCTCCGGTTGAAACGCCGTCCGTGCCATCCACTATAGAGAGTACGTTAAAAGTTCCCGAACACTGAAATTTCATGCTAGACTCCGTAGGAAAATTTTTTTCATATTCTGAAAGAGCATGTTGAAAAACGGTGATACCCAAAAAACATCAAAAAATATTTTCATGGTTTCTGGCTACTGCGGTCTCTCTTTCTTTCTTGCAGCGGTTTCTAAGTTTCCTTCAACACATAAATTCTTTCGTAAAAATACCCAGAACTACTTGTAAGGCTGTGTTAGAAGCCAGTTAGCCAGATGGTTATGGAGAAGCGTGCAATCCTTGCTCACCACTACATCACTGGCCGAAGAACTCTCCCAGACAATGCGAACGTTCAAAGTGCCAGCTAGAACATATGACAGAGCACAAGACTTGGCCATGGACGTTCAACTCATCGTGCCGAAATAGAGTCTCAAAGCTGTGAAGAATAGCTCTCTCAACACGGTCAAAAAGATCTAGAATAACCTCCCCATAGAAGCTGTGTCAATTGGGAACCGGATGCGTTTAAAGTTACCCATTTCTACAGAAGGAATCTACAAGTTACTTACTAAACGGAACTTAGTAAGAACTGAACTTTACATCTTGTGATCAAAACTCTCTATTTACTGTTATAAATTGTATTAGGTTATATTGTACATTTTTATTACTTCTTGTTTATTATCAGGGGGCAAAATTTCGGGGACAAACGACCAAAAGTTCGGGGACACCCGACAAAAGTCCGGGGTCAGGGAATTTTTTAAAAAATTTCCCTGACTCCCTATAAAGAGTCTAGCATGAAATTTCAGTGTTCGGGAACTTTTGTAACGCATCCTGTAATTACAGTAGCTAAGTTGACATTAACACCTGCTATGATTAGGCAGATTGAGAAGGACCCTAGATTGAGGAAGAAAATATCAAAATTGGCTAGTCCAGAATTGGCTCAGGCGACTTCAGAAAAAACGTCAAACTTCTTAAATGTTCGAATTAAGGAAGAGGTCGTGGAAATTCACCAACTGGAGCCAATGGAAATTTCAATTACACCATCGAAATTCTTTGCAGCTGAAGACGACGTCTATCGGCGAAACTCGTGCTCTTCAAATGGATCGGAGAAAAACTCGGGAATTGCTGAAGTGACCTGGAACCTCAGAAAAATCGAAGCTGTTTCACCTGTTGGTAATGCGGAAAGAATTTTGAGCCTGGCACAAGGGTTTCAACAAAGCCCAATGCAGCCTTTTCAGGTGGGCATAATTTTGAGTAGTGTACAATTTTTGGTACTACTTTGGATTAACGACCGCAAATGACAGGGTTCTGAAGTTGAAAAAATTTTTTGTTCAAATTCAACAAGTCGAATTTTGGCCAAAAATCGAATTTTTGTCAGATTATTATATTGTGATAACTTTATACGTATAGTGGACCCATGGAACTCCCAGAAAAAATGTCAATGCCATAACAATCAAGGGCCCAATTTGTCATTTGTTGAATTTTAAGAAATTTTTTTATTTCAAATGCTATTGTTTAGCAACGAAGTTTTTTACTACCACCTCACCCAACTTTACATATGTCTCCGCCGAAATTGATTTCTCCGCCTCATCCCACCGATTTTATGACTCCATTCATACAACCTCCATTTGGAAAAGATAGACAGAAAGCGAATGAAGGAACTTGGTGCTCGGCTAATCCACTAGCGAAAAAGGCGGAATTTAATGAAGTATGAATAAAGTTTAGAAAATAGAGATCGGAAATTTTGACCATCAAAATCAGGGCCATATCCAGGGGAAAGATGGACAGAAAGCTGAAAAAATTTTATGTTCAAGCCCCCCCCCGAAATCCGAAAAATTTTTCCTAAGGGTCCCCCTTATGTTTTTGCCCAAAATTTTTGAATTTTGTTTAAAAATCCTAATGGATCCCCATTGTGAATTTTCATTAAAAAATTGCAAAAAAATTCCCATTTTTTCACTAAAAATGGTCTAATTTTTTCATTTTTCAAATAAAATCACAATTTTCTTAGCATTTTCAGCTGAAAAACGGCCTTTTCCAAGAAATTTTTATGCTACCAGCCTTTTCGGAAAACATACTTTTTGAGCCTATTCCGATGCAGCCTTGTTATTGATCTTTTCATTTTAGCCATCACAAGGCGAACTAGGCACTTCTCGAGTGCCGGAATGGGAACCAAATGAACCGTTGAGAAAGAAGCTGAAAGAGGAATTCTCTTACTTATCAAGAAAAGACTTGAACCTATTGATTCAAATCGAATCTACGATCGATGGCACGGATCGATTGAGTGAGCAATTAAAAGTTCATTTTCCGGATAATACATTGAAAAATCAAGTCGAGTACGTTTTTTGTGGTTAAGTAGAATAGTGCAGTAGCAGCGTTTTTTCCTTTCACTCTAGTACAATGCAAGATTTAGTTTCATCAAGAAATACTATTGCTCCAAATGTGCACTCCTTGGGCACTATACTGAAACGTGTGAGGCCCTGGAAGAGGCCAACAAAAAAATCAAGGATGAAATGAATCACTTGATTAAGCTGCTCAAACATAAAGAAATTTTAATGCGAAAAAATTATCATTCGAAATGGGTTAGTTAGTTGCTCTTTTATGTTTTGCTGTTAATATGTTGTATACTATTTTTTAGGATCAAAATTTTGGTACTTGTTCCAAGCGCTATTGAATTAAAGAAGTTGCCACTTTGTGATTTATACTTTTTTCTATATTTATTTTGTCATTTTGTTATTATTACTATGGAACTTTTTTTATTAGCGCAGTCATTATGCATTTTCCCTTATACATGTATGTCAAAGTGCTGATCAACGTCTAACTCGTCAAAAAACTAACTAACTCGTCGGAATTTCTTCAAGAGTTAATTTTCAACAAGTTAGTTTGAAACGAACTCGATTGAAGCAGTTTCAAACTAACTTAGTCTAAAATTAATCGTTTTTGCTTTAATCATTTCTAAAATCATGTTAGACTCGTAGGAAATGTGTTGAATTTAAAAACATGTAAACAAATTTCTTTGTCATCTTTTAGAGTTAGGAAACCGAAAAAATCCGAAACCGAAGGTGAAAAAATCGAAAGAAAATTTTTATTCTCATTTGTATGAAAATTCGAGAATTTTTTTAATAAAAAATTTGGTATAAAAAAGTCGAAAAAACCGAAACCGCATGTTTTGAAAAACCGAAAAAAGTCGAAACCGAAACAGATTCATTTTCTATCGATTTCCTAACTCTATCATCTAACATGATTTTAGAACTTATCAAAGTCAAAATTTGTTAGTTTGGAACGAGTTAGTTTGAAATTAACTTGATCGAGAAGTTTCAAACTAACTTCGTTTGAAACTAACCGAAGTGCTTTAGTCGATGATTTCGAAGTTAGTCGTTGATCAGCACTGGTTTCAAACAACGAGTATAGCGGAATAAGTCTGAAACCAGAATTCAATTTAACTTTTCCCTTAATGGTTAAAAGCTTTTTACTCAATTATTTTTTTAATCAATAGAGCAGGTGTGTTAAATATTTTTTGTACTGAGGATTTTTTCTGAAACAATTCCTATAATTTTTTATGGGAATTTTAGTGAAAAAAAGAGGCTTTTTTCACTAAAAAAATTATAGGAATTGTTTCAGAAAAAATCCTCAGTACAAAAAATATTTAACACTTGCTCTATCGATTAAAAAAATAATTGAGTGAAAAGTCTTTAACCATTAAGGGGAGAGCTAAATTGAATTCTGGCTTCAGACTTATTCCGCTATATTCATCGTAACGTTGTTAACCAATTTTTTCTTTTAACCAAATTAAATTTTAATCAATTTAAAAAATTCAATTTTTCCTTTGAAAAATTTTTTTGGAGTTACTTCACACAGAATTAGGCCATGATCTGGGCAACAAATAGCAACCAGAGAAGGGATTCTGCATAAATTTGTGCAGTATCCCCCCCAGGCTGAAAACGAAAAAAGTCAATTTTTCACCATTTTTTCCCAAAATTTTTTCAACACCCCAAAAAATTTTTAAATTTCTAAAAAAAAATTTTCCTAATGAAAAAAACGTGAAAAAAATTTTAAAAAGTCGGAAATTTTGGTTTTTTCGGCCATATTCACTTCCCACATTTACAAAAAATATTTTTTTTACATTTTTTGAATTGTAGGCGCATGTTCACTTCCCAGACACTATTTACAAAAATATTGTTACTATTTTTTGTCGTATGGTGGCGTAATGTGACCTCCGAGTCTTTTTTCGCGACACATTTTTCTTCGGCCCAGCGTAGCCCCACAGGAGGGGGTGAGCGAGCGCTGGGGGATTAAAGGGCGCGGCGCGAAGCGCCCTTTAACCCCGCAAAAACGTAAACCCACAAAAACGTAACCCCGCGAAATCTTAACCCAGCGCGAACGAACCCCCTCCGGCGGAGCTGGGCCGAAGAAAAAGCCGCGAAAAAGTCACGCAGTGAAGAAAAAAATAGTAGCAAAAATAGCCATTTAATTGTTTGAGTAAAAACCACTATACCATAGGTGGGCAAGGAGGGGGGGGGGGGTGCGGACCCTTTTTGAGATGGTCCTCCTGGGGTCTCCTCCTGAGGACCTTTTTTTGGGACCACCTAAAAAAATTTTGTAGAAAAATGTCGAAAACTTTCACGACTGTCGTCCCAAGTCAAATTTGAAGCGTTCCCCCCTTAATTTTTCCATTTTGAGTGAGTCGGTCAGGGGGGGGGGGGTGCCACCGCCCCCCTTTGCCCATCTATGCACTATACACTACTATACATAATTTATATAAAGAATTTTAT
>JAQGCO010000233.1:0-12245 GCA_034700925.1 Acrobeloides cf. buchneri Gr-Nem-00862
TCATAGAGTATAAAAAGAGCACTGAACTAACAAGGAACACTCAATATTGTTAGGATCTTGCTCAAAAATCCTAGTTGAGCCCGAAAGTTCATCAAAATGAATAATAATGGCGCCATACCTAAATGCCCATGGGGAAGAAAATTTGTTTACAGGCCTCACAAGGTGAACACCAGTATTTTTTCGTTTTAAGGCCATATCTCGGTTATTTTAAACACATTTGAGCTGATTTTGTTTTTAATACAATCCGGAGATCACCACGAACAATTTTGTAGAACATCATTTTTTGCCAAAAAGTTTTTTTCATTTTTGATGAACTTTCGGGCCCAACTGATCCTTTTGAGCAAAGACAGTAGCATATAGTGAGTATTCGTTGTAAGTTTTATTAGTACTAATTTATACCCAAAAGAGATCATTTTATTTTGTTTTTAAAAATCAAATTTAGAAAGCAGATATAAAAGATGGAGTACTATTAATAATAAATGATAGTCTCATATCAATTTGCCGAAATTCATGGCTTCATATTTGTAATGCGACATTTGTCTTTATCTATATTTTTTGTCTTTTCTCAGTGTCTGTGCCATTCTTTTTTCGATATATGATGTTTTGCCGGTAAGAGTGTTTTATTTATTTTTGCAATATCGCATTTTTAGATCGATCACTTTGAGTGGATCAATAATATTCCTACTTTACGTCTTAATGGGAATTAAGACATAAAGTAGGAATAGCGAGCGTATTTACAATTCTTTATTGTATAGTTTCATATACTGACGATATTTCTATGCTAAACCATAGTTATTTGATTGATAACTTTTGGAAAAACGAGGATGGTACAATACCACAATTTGAATTTGCTCAATTGACATGTTTTTTTAAGATGTTTGTTTTTATTAATATGAGTTATAGGAAAATATTTTTCTTATCTCTGCAATTGGCTATGCTTTGATCATGTTTGCAATTAGTTTTTCGATAATTCTGTGGCTTAGCCGTAAAATATGGGCTAAATTTCATGAGACCAAAAATTTGATGTCTGCTAAAACCCAAGCTATGCAAAAGCAAATGACTATTGTATTAATAGCTCAAGTATGACAATAAATTCACATTGTTCGTTCACTAAAAATTTCTGAACTATCAATGGATATAGTAATTTTGAGGTTTAGATATACTGACAATTTTAGGCAGCTTGCCCTATATGTGTTGCTATAATACCATGTCTATTTTTGATAACTATAATATTATTGCGTATCAATATGCCAGGGATTGCAACTCCTTGTTTTATGAGCCTTGCTTGAAATGCTGTACTTAATCCATTATGCACTATATTATTTGTTGCGCCTTTCAGAAAAGCCGTAAAACAATACTTACAATGGAAAAGAACAAGACTCAGTCAAGTTTTCGTCTTACCTTCTTCATTTTGAAAAGATGAAGAACATAAGAATATACACGCGCAATACCTGCAGAATTTGAGGGTATCGAAAGTATTTCCAAGAAGATTCTTTATCTTTTCCAAGCTAAAAATTACTTACATTTTATTACTGTATGATACTTACTATACTGATAAAACATTTTTCAATCTCATTTATATGATTCGTGAACCCTAGGTTTCTGGGCGCAACCTTTATCAGACCAGTGACTCGCTTCAGACCAACGTCTGAAGCGAGTTATGACATGACCACAAACACATGTCCAGCACACCACAACATCTACTCATACCTGTCCGGAAATAGTAGCCACCGTTATTTTGTGACTTACCGAAGACAGGGTGACAGTTTCGGATTTACCCCAGTTGGTGTCTTCTCTACCCATCATGAGATCTGGTACTCCAATCACTCACAAGGTCATGACTGTCAGAATCCGTTAGTGAACTATGCGGTGGTGCGGGCTTCAGGAGTTTCCAACACCAAGTCCTCACGCACAGCAAAAGCACATCGGGGCTGAAGTTGTGGCTAAGGATAATTGAATCTTGCAATTCTTCGACTATATAGCTTCCCTCGCCGGAATGCCCGTGTAGTTGTGAGTTCGTATATCCGAATAAAAACAGTTTCCCTTGCCAGATCCTATCCTGATCGCCATTTGTTATGCTCGCGAATCCTAGTTTTCTAGGCGCGACCGTCATCATATCAAAAAAATTTTTTGGGCCCAAAAATAGTCCGATTTTTTCTCCAATTTCGATGATGTTGGTTCCAATAAATTTGCCATAAAATTCTGCATTGATCCCTTAAAAAATTTGGCGAAAAAATCATTCTGTATGTTCTAGAGTTCAATCTTTGAAAATTCAATGAAAAAAATTAGTCCAAACGGAGTTAAAATGCCCGAGATATGGTCTTTAAAATTTGGAGTGGATTTTTTTGCCGCTACCTTATAGTGTTTTCAGTGTGTGATAAATATTTTTAATTTTTCCATGCAAACAAAATTTCTACACACTGGCATCGAACCTTCCCCGTTCAAGGTCTTTCCCAGATAGAATAAATATAAAAATTTTATTCAAAATCTGATAAGAACTGAGAAAAGCTCAGCTCTTTTATACAATTTTTTAGCATGATGAAAAGAATCAAAGATTTTCATAAGGCAATGCAAATTCTCACAAGTTTTTTTAAACACTTTTCTTTACGCCAACTATTTTATCAACTTGATTTTATTTTTTCTAACAAATTTGTAGGAATGAGAAAACTCTTCAAAGCATTTAAAGTTTATGTAGGGTACAAGTTTATTCAAGACTACAAGTTTATTCAAAAGTACAAATTTATTCACAGAGATTTTTGTAGCTACATTCTATGTCACCTGGTGTGATCATGGTTACATGTAGAGCGCAAATTTTTACACCATTGCTTTAAACATTAAATGAATCTTAGAACTCTAAATTATTATAATGATATTTTGGCTGCCATCTTGGGCTATACTTTAACATTGATCCTAATACTTTTGATCAAGACAAAGACCAATAAGGAATTAAAACCATATAGCAAAGTTCTACTTCTGAATTGTTTCCTTGATTTGTTATATAATACAAATACACTGTTTTTTGGAATGGTAAGATTGCGTTTTGTTATTATCATAAAGTATAAAAAGAGCACTGAACTAACAAGGAACACTCACTATTATTAGGATCTTTGCTCAAAAAGACTAGTTGGGCCCGAAAGTTCATCAAAAATAAATAATAATGGCGCCATATGTCCATAGAGAAGAAAATTTTGTTACAGGCCTCACAAGGTGAACATCAGTATTTTTTCGTTTTAAGGCCATATCTCGGTTATTTTAAACACATTTGAGCTGATTTTGTTTTTAATACAATCCAGAGATCACCACGAACAATTTTGTAGAACATCATTTTTTGCCAAAAAAATTTGGCACTATAACTTTTGTCATACATTCAAAAAAGTTCATTTTATTCTATTTTTAAAGATCAAATTTAGAAAGGAGATATAAAAGATGGAGTACTATTAATAATAAATGATAGCCTCATACCAATTTGCCAAAACTCATGGCTTCATATTTGCAATGCGACATTTGTCTATATCTATATGTTTTGTCACTTCTCAGTGCCTATACCATTCTTTTTTCGATATATGATGTTTTGCCGGTAAGAGTGTCTTATTTAATTTTTGGAATGGTACATTTTTAGATCGATCACTTTGAGCGGATCAATACTATTCCTACTTTACGCCTTAATGGGAATTGTAGCAAGCGTATTTACAATTCTTTTTGGTATAGCTTCATATACTGACGTTATTTCTATGCTAAACCATAGCTATTTGATTGATAATTTTTTGAGAAACTCGGACGATACAACACCACAATTTGAATTTGCTCAATTGGCATGTTTTTTAATATGTTTGTTTTTATTAATCTGAGTTATAGGCAAATATTTTTCTTATCTCTGCAATTGGTTTTGCTTTAATCATGTTTACAACTAGTTTTTCGATAATTCTGTGGCTGAGCCGTAAAATATGGGTTAAATATCATGAGACCAAAAAATTGATGTCTGCTAAAACCCAAGCTATGCAAAAGCAATTAACTATTGTATTAATAGTTCAAGTATGACAATAAATTCCCATTGTTCGTTCACTAAAAAGTTATGAACTATCAATGGATATAGTAATTTTTGTGTTCGATATACTGACAATTTGTAGGCAGCTTGCCCTATATGTGTTGCTATAATACCATGTCTATTTTTGATAACTATGATATTATTACAAATCTATATGCCAGGGATTGTAACTCCTTTTCGTATGAGCCTTGCTTGGAATGCTGTACTTAATCCATTATGCACTATATTATTTGTTGCGCCTTTCAGAAAAGCCGTAAAACAATACTTACAATGGAAAAGAACAAGATTCAGTCAAGTTTTCGTCTTACCTTCATCATCTTGAAAATATGGTTTTATTTTTAAAGTCTAGTTAAATAAAATGTGTTGATATTGTTATGATCGTGAATAGAGCCTGTATGACAGCATTTTTTTACAACTTGACAAAGTTTTCTTAAAAAACTTGACTTGACAAAAAGTTGTTTCAACAAATTTATTTGACAATTAACTTGCCAAAAATTTTCCTCAAAACTTGACTTGACAATTGACAGCTATTGTTAATTCAAGTCATATATAAAAGTACACATATAAAAGTACAAATTTAATATTCAAAGATTATCTTTGTAAGCAGACACGAGTGTGCGTGAACATTATTACATTGTGAATTAGCACGCAATTTTTCTTTACATCATTGTTATTGATTATTAAATGAATTAAATGAACCTCAGAACTCTAAATTATTACAACGATATTTTGGCTACCATCTTGGGTTATATTATAACAATAGTCCTAATTAGGGTTGCCACATCGTTCCGGAACCGGAGAAATTACTCCGGTTTTTGACATTTTCTCCGGTTCTCCGGTTTTTCAAATTTTCTCCGGTTTTTAAACTTTTCTTTCTAATGTTATAAAAATGAGTATTAAACGGAAAGAGTCATGAAATTTTCTACGGTTTTTAAAAAATTTCTCCGGTTTTTACCGACTTTTGCTCCGGTTTATGAAATGGCATGTGGCAACCCTAGTCCTAATATTTTTGATAAAAACAAAGTCGAACAAAGAATTAAAGCCATATAGCAAAGTGTTACTTCTTAATTGTTTCCTTGATTTGTTATTTAACACAAATACACTGATTTTGGGAATGGTAAGATTGTTTTTGTATGATCAAAGAAACCGAAAAGTCCCAAAGCCCTCTCAAGTCTAAAGGGCTGGTACATATATAGACTACCTCAAAAACCTCAAAAGGCCTGAAAAATACAGAAAATTTTCACAAAAAGTGATGTTCTATAAAGCTGTTCGTCTTGATCCCAGGAACAAATTTCTAGAACATTACTTTTTTTGTAGCATTTTCGACCAAAATTCGAAAAATTTCTTAAGAAGAATGAGGTTTTTACCTAGGTGGCCCCCAAAACCAAATCCTGAAACCGCTGCTGCCCCCAATCACATACATTTTTGGGTTGCCTTAACGCAAACTCAAGTGTTTTATTACGAGCAAATTTAGAAAATAGATATGCAAGATGATATAATATTAATAATAAATGATAGCCTCATACCAATTTGCCAGAATTCTTGGCATCACATTTGTAATGCATCATTTGTCTATATTCATTTGTTTTGTCTTTTCTCAGTGTCAATACCATTCTTTTTTCGATACATGATGTTTTGCCGGTAAGATTTGTCGCATTTGATTTTTTGAGTTGTGCTCTTTTTAGATCGGTCACTTTGAGTGGACCAAAAATATTTCTACTTTACGCTTTAATGGGAATATTAGCAAGCATTTTTACAATTTTTTATTTATTCGGTTTTTATACTGACGATGTTTCTATGCAAAACCATATCTATTTGATTGATAACTCTTGGAGACACTCGGACGGTACACTACCAGAATTTGATTTTTCTCAAATGGCAAGTTGTATACAGTCAAACCTTGATATAACGACATCTCGATATTCGCGAATTCGACAAAACTCGAAAAAATTCACCAAAAATCGAGACTAAATCGGATTTCTTCGAGCGATCACATTTTTGATAGCTAATTGTATGGGAGATAAAAAATTGTAGGAAGAATTTTCTTTTCGTTTCTTTTAAAAAAAATTTATTTTATGTGCTTATATACGTATTTATAATTTTAAAAATGCCGAAAACGCGCAAAAGCATTTCATTGGAGGAGAAGTTGTGAATTATTAGAGCATCAGAAACTAGCAGCAACAGTGCTTTGGTCAAGAATTGGGAATCCCTAGATCAGCCATTATTGAAATTTTAAAAGAGAGAGAAAATTATTCGCAATTTTTTAAAACGTTCATTTTAGCCCATAGATCAGGGTATAATTCAAAATCTGAAAGTGCACTACTGAAAATTTTTGTTTCTGAATTCGGATTCTGAATTCGGATTCTGAATTCGGATTCTAAATCCGGATTCTGAATTCGGATTTTGAATCTGGATTCTGAATCTGGATTCTGATCCGGATTCTGAATTCTGAATTTCGGATTCTGAATCCGGATTCGGGAAAAAGTTTTAAAAAAGTTACAAAAAAGGATATAAAAGTTACAAAATTTAGTTACAACCAAAAGTTACAAAAAGTCAAAAAAAGTTACAAACAATATTGTCCTTTTTGTTTTTATGTAGATAAGTTTTTAGGAAAATGTTTTTGTTACGGCTATAATGGGACTTTGTTTGATCGTGTTTGCAATTAGTTTTTTGACAATTCTATGGTTTAACAGTAAAATGTGGAGAAAATATCATAACACCAAAAATTTGATGTCTGCTAAAACCCAAGATATGCAAAAGCAATTAACTATTGTATTAATAGTTCAAGTAAGGGCGATAAAATCTACGTTCTGTTATAAAAGATTTTATACTGTTGACGGTTTCAAATTCAAGCTGGCTAAATTTGGTGGATAAGCCTTATCGGTTTAAAATCGAATATAGTTTCAGTTAAACCGATAACCGCGTGCACACGTGACTGAACTGTCAACTGTATGCAGGGTGTCCCAGCTAAGTGTGATCACCTATGATTTGTCATTATCTCAGGAACCCTGGCAAATTTTTGGATGCGATTTTTTTAAATTTATGTAGACCAAATGTGCATCAATTGAAGTGAGTTTCGGAAAAAATAAAAATTCCAAATATTCTATTTTTTCCTTGCAAAATTTTGTTTTAGGAAAAAACAACCTCAACAATCGAATTTTTCAAAAATTTTCGAGATTCTGAAAGAAACAGTCGATTTTAGTTACCTACAAAGAATCATAAAAAAAGGTTTTATATTGTTCGAATTAGATCATTTTTAAGATGGATTTTGAGGCAAAATCAATTCGATGCCGGCGGGATTCGATTCCGTAACCATTAGAATCGAAGCTGAGAGTACTACCAATGAACCATTTTCATCATCCAAATTCGGGTTGTTAAATTTGTTAATTATTTCACATGATTTTTACATATGAAAAGTATAAATCCTTTTTCATGATTTTTTGTAAGTAAGTAAAATCGACTATGCTCCTTCAGAATCTGCAAAAAATTTTTAAAAATTCTACTGTTGAGGTTGTTTTTTCCAAAAACAAAATTTTGTAAGGCAAAAATAAAATATTAGAAATTTTTATTTTTTGGCGAAATTCACCTCGTTCAATGCACATTTAACCTACCTAACTTTAAAAAATCGCATCGAAAAATTCGCCGGGGTTCCTAAGATAATGACAAATCATTGGTGTGTACTAGTGAACGATAGTCGAAACCGAGTCGAAATCGAAACCGATCCTTTTTCGAAAATTGAAAGCCGAAACCGGTCCATTTTAAAGTCGATAAAAAGTCGAGTCGAACAATTTGAAAAGTCGAAACCAAATCTTTTGAAAGTCAAATACAAGTCGAAAACGGTCGAGTCGATAGTGTCAAAAGGTAGGTAAAATCGAGTCGATCGAATTTTGATCGACTCTCGTTCACATGTGTTTACACTTAGCTGGGACACCCTGTATAATAATTTGCGAATGATATATTGAAAAAATTTAGGCCGCTTGCCCTACATGCGTCACTATAATACCAATTCTATTAATGATAGCTATTATATCATTACGAACCGATATGCCGGCGATTTTATCTCCTTGTCTTATGAGTCTTTCTTGGAATGCTGTACTTCAAGCATTATGCACTATATTATTGGTTGCACCTTTTAGAAAAGCCTTAAAACAATACCTACTTTGTATAATTTCAAAATTAAGACCCAATCGAGTTTTGGACTTAACTTCATCATCTTAAACTACAAATTCGTTAAATATTAGATTAAATATACTTAATTTTTAAATAAATTTAATATTTTTTTAAATACAACTTTAACAAAATCCCCTCTAAAAAGTAAGAGACTATATCTCGAAAGTTCGAACATCCCGCGAAACTAGAAAAAAACGGAATATGGAATATAAAAATTAGGCACAAAAGAAACACTTTTGTGCAGTTCAAGTGGTGTGCAAGCTTTAAAAAGTTCCATTTTAGCTAGGCAATTTGGAGCTAGTATACTTTGTTCCTGTCAACCGAAGAATCGGTATATTGAAGCGAAAATTTTCCTGAATCAGGGTCAAGGAAGCGTTTTCAAGGTTTGGGAATGCGCGCAATCGATTTTTCGCATAAAATTACCTCTAAAGGGTCACTTGTTAAAAAAATTCAACAAAAAAAATTTTTTCATTTTTGCTCCTGTCGGTTGACAGGAACAAAGTATACTAACTCCCAATATTTAGTGGCATACCCTTTCGCTTTGATGACAACTGCGTGGCATAGACTCGACCAAGGTCACAAGCTTCTCGCGTGGAAATCAAGCCCACTCTTGAACTGCCTGAAAGAGCTCGCAGGCGTTGCGGAAATGCCTACGGCGAAGTGGCTTTTTCAATTCCATCCATAGATGCTCAATAGGGTTGAGATTTAGGCTTTGGCAGACAAAAACTCGGATATTAACTCTGGGGTGGCGGAACCAGGCACTATAACTTGAATCTCATCACGATAACTTTCGCTAAGTAAAAGCCACTCGTGGTGAGACGGTAGTGTGGTTGACTTTGTGTCAATTTATGCAGGGTTCGATTCCTGTTGCTGCACAAATTTTTTTGCCTTTTTATAAAAATGTTCGAAATAGTAAACATTCGTTTTAGCCCATAATTCATTATAAATATTTATTGAAATTATCAATCCTGATGAATTTGATCTTTTCTTTAAAAAACAACCAAAAACGGGGCAAAAAGTTTAAAAACGTGGCAGCGTGGAAAAAAGTCCCAAAAACGTGGCAAATGCCACGTTTTCGTGTCAATGTAACATCCCTAGATAAAGATCCTTATGGAATCAGCTCTGCAGCATTCGACAGACTCTCGTGCAAGTTAAGCTCGGACAAGCAAAAAACGAAAAAGTTTGATGAAATCGTCGCAATTCTTATGGAAATGTTTGGTTTCAGAGAAACTCTTTTCACGCTACACCATCGGTTAGGCTCGGGCATTACCGATTCGTAAAAACTATCGGTTCGGTTCAACGGTTCGGGTAAAATGATCAGTTCGGTTCGGCGAACTCTAATAAACACGTTCCGAGATTCGTATAACCAGAAAGTCCAAGAGCGCGATTGTTGGCGAAGATGGAAACGGAACAAAGATCAACCTTAAATGATTTAAGGAATGAAATAATTTAAACTATTGTACTGGTTTTAAAAGAAAAATATATTTATAGAGAGCATGATCGTTCACATGACATGATTGATTATGATCAAAGCATGGACAAAAAGGCAAGTTTTTACACTTTAAAAAATTGTAGAAGAAATAAACCACAATTTGTGGTTTATTATTCTTCTTGAATGCAATTTTTGTGGTTTATTATTCTTCTTTGAATTCGAATAGAACATTAGGAACTGGTATCGATTAGGTATCCCGGAGAACGTGAAATTTTTCGAAAAAAATTTTTTTCATCATCTGGAATTGACCCCTCTAGGGGTAATTTTATGCGGGAAATCAGAATTTTACATTTATGAGGCTTGAAAATCTTTTCCTGAATCAAAAAAAGGCTATTTATATGACGTGTGGCAAGTGATTCTTGTTAAAAATGTAGCCCTAAAGAAGGCCTTCTTTATTCCATTTTCAGGTCTTAAAAATGTGAAATTCGAATCCCCCGCATAAAATTACCCCTAGAAAGGTCAACCCCAGATAATGAAAAAAATTTTTACAAAAAATTTCACGTTCAGTGGGATACCTAATCGATACTAGTTCCGAACATATATTTTTTTTAAATTTTCTCAAATATTTTTTAGCTATGAGTGCAAAACTCGAGGCATTAATGATCGAAAATAATGGGGAAGCTGCAGGGGATAGACGGTAAGTTGTAAAAATTCTCAAAAAAAAATTTTTTAATTTAGGCCTAGTAAAAATATAGTGAAAAGCTATTTGGAATCTTTAAGCAAGGTATTTCAAATTTTACTCAAAAATATGTATTAAGTAATGTAGGTCCCCAAAAAATACATCGAAAATCGTCACTTTTCGCTCGTTTTCGATGGATTTTTTCAGTAGTAGACAAGAGTATATGCTGAATACGATCCAATCGGTCTTTTTGAGAATAAGTTATGTTTTCGTGTCAATATACAGAATTTTTCAAAAAAATTGGGGGTTTTCAATGTTGCATTTTAAAGTTACAATGTTGATATTTGGCTATAGAAGTCGATTTTTGACGAAATTTTCGACACTACTAGAATTTTTCTAGTCGGGAAATCGATTGCACGCATTTTCGAGGCATGAAAAAACTTCTCTAACCCTAATTCAGGGAATACAAATTTTTGAGCTAGTTTAGGGTATACATCTCATAGGGGTACCTTCCAGTGGCAAAAAATCTAAAAATCCCTTCAAATTCATGTTCTTCATTTCGAAAAACCCCCGAATACAAAATTTCAGCCAATTCGGAGAACTTTTTGAAAATTCGATTTTTTTACTCCAAAGGGGTCGACTTTTTTTCATTTTTTCATGTCAATATACTTTACCTTTTGGGGTAAAAAATCGAATTTTCAAAAAGTTCTCCGAATTGGCTGAAATTTGTATTCGGGGATTTTCCGACATGAAGAACACGAATTTGAAGAAATTTTTTAATTTTTACCACTGGAAGGTATCCCTATGAGGTGTATACCTCTAAAATGACTCAACAATTTGTATTCCCTGAATTAGGGTTAGAGAAATTTTTTCATGCCTCAAAAATGTGCGCAATCGATTCCCCGACTAGGAAAATCCTAGTAGCGTCGAAAATTTCGTCAAAAATCGACTTCTATAGCCAAATATCAACATTGTAACTTTAACATGCAACATTGAAAACCCCCAAAAGTTTGTATATTGACATGAAAACATGACTTATGCTCAAAAAGACCAATTGAATCGTATTCAGCATACACTATTACCCACTACTGGAGAAAATTTCATCGAAAGCGAGCGAAAAATGACCATTTTCGATGTATTTTTTGGGGGCCGACATTACAGGGTGTATAAAAAACTGAAACTTGGGCGATTTTTTTTATGCTTTGTCGACCTGAAATTTTTTTTCAAAAATGAAAAAAATTTGGCCCTGGCCCTGAATCAGGGAATCGAGTGTGCGTATTGAAGCGAAAATCAAAATTTTTTAGTTTTTCAGCCTGAAAATGATTTTCTGTAGGTTAATTTATGCGGGGAATCGATTGCGCGCATTCCCGAAGCTTGAAAACGCTTCCCTGATCCTGATTCAGTGAATCGGAGTGTGTATTGAAGCGATGTCCAATTTTTTCTATAATACATCAAATTTTCTTTGGTTCAGAATCAGGGGTGCGTTTTCAAGCTTCGGGAATGCGCTCAGTTGATTCCCCACATAAATTTACCCTTAGAAAGTCATTTTCAGACAGAAAATCTAAAAATTTTCGATTTTCGCTTCAATGTACACACTTCGATTCCCTGATTCAGGATCAAGGAAGTGTTCTCAAGCTTCGGGAATACGCGCAATCGATTCCCCGCATAAAATTAGCCCTAATAGGGTCGTTTTTGAAAAAAAATTTCGTGTCGAAAAAGCAAGAAAAAATCGCCAAAATTCCGGTTTTTTATACATCCTTTACTTATGAAAACCGAATATTATTTTTAAATTTTAGGGAAACAAAATCCGACCTAACGAATTTGAACTTAACACTCATGCCCCTGAAAACAATGGTATTCCGTCACTAGAAAATTTCTTAAACGATAAGGCTTTAACTATCCCTGAGCTTATAAAATAT
>JAQGCO010000234.1:0-12214 GCA_034700925.1 Acrobeloides cf. buchneri Gr-Nem-00862
AAAGTACGGCGCTAGGAGTTTCCTTTCCGTCGTAGATACAATCCGTAAGGGCATTTCCGTAAGGAAATTCCGTAAGGGATTGTTCTGTAAGCGTAAGGAAACTCCTAGTGCCAATTTGGGGGGGGGGAGTTAAACGGAAACGACTTTGGGGAGGCTAAAAGGAACCGATCAGTTCTGTTTAGCCCCCCCCCCGCAATCGGTTCCATTTAGCCCCCCTAGGCTGAAAACAAAAAAAAAATCAATTTTTCATCTTTTTTTGCTTTGTTTAGGCTAAAGACCTAGGCTTAGGTCTAGGCTTAGGCCTAGACTTAAGCTTAGACCTAAGCCTAGGCTTAAGCCTAAGTTTCAGCCTGGGGGGCTAAACGAAACCGATCGGTTCCTTTTAGCCCCCCCCCAAATTGGGGAAGGGGGACTAAAGTGCATAAGTTCCGGGATAATTGCGCTTGAAGTTAGCGATTTTTGAAATCTGTGTATTACAACGAAAACATGAGCGCAGTGAAAATTCTAACTCCGTATAGAAAATGTTTTATGACTTGGTTGACACTCGTTGGAAAGCTGAGAGATCTGCGCGCTACACCATGCTTTATTAACTGTAGACTTTTTTCGTTTAATTTTTTCCAAACACTCAAATATACTAAAATTTGCATAAGTAGAGCAGCACTTTTTTCGAAAATTTTTTTACGGATCGTATTTTTCACACAAAAAATTCAATTCAAAAATTCGATTTTGAGAAAAACTTCGATTTTTGAGAAAAAAATTCAATTTTTTAGCAAATATTCGATTTTTGAGCAAATATTCGATTTTTTTGAGCTGTGAAATGAGACGTTTTCTCGCTGTATGATATCAAATCCAATTAAAGTGAATAAGTTGACATAATTTTTGACATTTTAGCAAGATACCCGATTGACGCACTCCTAAATAGAAAACCAACTAGCAGACCCAACTTTTTTGGAACATAGTTGATACAACACATTCTTACAAAATCTCCCATTTTTTGTAAACAATTCGAATTACCGGATGGTTGGCGAAATAAATTGGCAAACAACTTGGCTCCACCTCTGAATGCAGCTCTAATAGGTCATAGACACATCTGACGTGCACATTTGGCGCAATCCATCCATAGATATGCGAGGGCAAATCTAAACGTCGACAATAATAGACAAGATTCCAGAAAATGATCGGATGTGAGCTTCGAACACTTGGTTGAGTGAGCACCAAAGAATCAGCCGCGAGTAGGGTCTCCAACTCGCGCCGCAGCACCAATGGGTTGAGGAAAGGCACTGATAGGGTGTCCACCAAAGGCTAAAAAAATTACATTCAAATAAAAAAAATTCTCTCATACTTTATTTTCGTCAACAGGACTTTCTTGTGGGTTGATACTATCAGGCGCATGATATAATGGGAAATACCAACTCGAAGTGATATCTTGAGATCTTTTTTGTACCCGAACTTTTAAGGATGGCACGAAGGTGTGGGAGCAGGATGCACAAACGGTGTTCAGATTTGAGTCGTCCAACGTCCAACCGGCCATTAGCTCTTCGTCATATATAAGTGAATGACAATTTGTACATGGGGTGCACGAACAAATGGCAACGTCTAAAAGGTTATTGAAAAATTTTCGATATCAAGTTCGGTGGATGAAGAAGCCGACCGTCCGATCTGGCAAGTTAAGCAACGTTGAGACATCCAGATTCGATTCCAGTAGGGCAAAATTTTTGATTTTTTCCATTTTTTTAAATTCGGAAAAAACGTCATCAAGATAGAATTCAGCATACACAAGTTACACGGACCCGGGATCGAACCTGGCTGCCTCAACGTTGTATAACTTGCCAGATCAGACGCTCGTTTTCTCTATCCACTGCACTACATTTCCGACACTTTTCTAACAATCGTCAAGAAAAAAGTTGACTCTCTTACCAATAGCCTGTGCATTTACAAAATCTTGAACCATTGGATCAGAAGCCGCAGCCTCGAAAATATCCTTCATCCACCATTCAAAACTCAACAAGTCACCCGTTGTACCAGAATCCAGTTGGAAAGCCGGATCGTTAAACTCTAGGGAAGCACCGAAAGTTCCGTTGAGATTCTCGTCGGTTGAGTATGCAGTGGCATTTTTCGAGTATGACTTGTTTAGATTTTTCATCTCATTCACTAGGGAATTCACTCCACTGGATAGCTCATTCCTATTGATTTTATTGAGGAGAACGTTTCCTTGTTGCACAATATCACCATAACCTATAAATGTTTGGGTTAGCCTTACGATCAGTGTTTGAATCTGTTGTACAACATATTCAAACACTGCTTGCGATAAAAAAAACACTTCAACCAACCTCTAATAGCTTGTTTACGAACACTGTTGACTAGAGAAGAGATACTAGGCGAGCCGGAAATTGATGAACGATTAAGTTCGGTAGACTGAACACTAGTATTTTGTTGAGCATCAGTGACGTCTTCTAAAAAATTTCCTTGTGTTTTTTTGCTTTTTTCATTTCCAAACTCACCAGCTGTCTGACTCCTCATAATCTTACTCATAATCGGGGTACTCGTTAACCCTTTTAACCAAGAGCCACCAAATTTGAAACCTTTCTTGGACTTATGCTCTCTTTTGGCATCAAGTGCATTCAATTCCTCAGCAAATGGCGAAGCAGACATTTCCCTTAGGAATTGTTGTCTACTTGGGCTCATTACTGTGCGAGGATCCAAGGATTTGGATCTACTTTCTTCACTAGCTATAGAAGCATTCAATGGGTCAAGTTCGCTAGTTGCAGTGGCGTTAGGTGTCTGTTCATCGGAAGTTTTTGAGCTGCTTTCATCTTTGTTATCCGGTTTGTCCAATGGGATTACAGTGATCACGTATGGTTGATTTTCAAGGCTCTAAAAATTGATATAGTCCATTTCCTCCACAAGAAAAAAGTCCGAAGCAGGTTCGATCTCGATGGACTATCAAGATCGAGTCTACCGGCCCAAGAAGATCATTTTTAAACTCAAAACCAACCTTAGCATCTCTTTCTTGCACGTTCGTGGACAAGCTTTCTGTCTCTTGTGAACTGATGCCACTGCTCAGCGAAGCATTCGACGCATTCAATGACAAATGCGGGGATTCCATCGCAGATGTGTCAAAAGCACTCAACGCATTCGTTGAAGCACTTGCAGCATAGGACGTTTCTTGTTGCATAAGTGCCAAGTTTTTCAACGGAGCTCGAAATCTGGAGCATCCTTCAACGAGAAAACGTATCCTCTTCCATGCATCAATGGCATTCAGTTGGCTAGGTGTCGGCCATTCTCCTTGCATTATAGCACGGTGATAAATTCCATAGGTGATGGCATTCGGCTCAAGCCCAAGACATTGCATACGCTGAAGGATTTTCATAGCCATGTGGGGTTTTCCGTATTCGCCGCAAAGTTGAATGAGGGTGCGATAGCAAACTTGATCATGAAACGGAATGCTAGCTTGTTCCATTCGATTCAAGACCTAAAATTGAACAGGGCTAGGGCCTAGGCTTAAGATTGGGCTTAAGCCTAGGCCTAAGCTTAACCTTTCAGATAAAACTAGTTTTATCAAATAAGACTGATTTTCAGATAAAACTGTAACATATATAAAAATAATATATTACATCACCTACTTTATAGGCCAGTCGAAGAATTTTGGTCTTATTCTTCGATAACTGAATCAACGAGGGCAACTGCAAAAACCATAAAGAATAGCTATAAAATAGCAATGTCCTTGGCCAAAATCCTTGGCTGATTTCTAATAGGCCAGCCGCGTCTGTCACTGAGCTTCTTGCTTCTTGTTTTGTTCGAATAAATGCAAAATGTGTTTTCTCTAAAAAGTCCAACTTTTTAGGATTACTTGGGTGGGTGTTACCATTTCGTTGTTGGAATGTTTGATCACATGGTATGCCTTCTCGAGATTTCAAAATCTGCTCGGTTTCAAACAGATCATGATTGAATTTGTGGGGAAAATGGTCATACGTATATTGCTGGTCATCTTGTGACTTGGCACAAAGAAGCTCCGGTGGTGGGACAACAATGGTGTGATTCGGTGAATAGGCATCCGTGTCCAATAGTTGCAAGTCCGCATTCTTGCCATCTAAAATATTACAAGGTGGTTAAAAAAATGGATTTTTCGATCAAATTTTCGCCAAAAAACGCAAAAGTACGGTTTTTTTAGCTCACGCTGTAAAAAAATGCTTTGTCTCACCTCGATCCAATTTCTTAATGCAGTCGTCAAAGAAAGCATTATAGGCATTTTTGTCCGAAACAAACGACCTTTCTTCAATAAACCGTATAAAACATTGTGTCTCACAAAAACGCCGATAAAATTCCAACGCGTTCTTATCCCTGGATTTCAAAAAGGAATCCAAGTTGAACAAAGCACCCGTATCCGTTGCATTGATCTCATGCGGAGCCCGTTTTATCGGGCGGAGATGTTGTGAATAACCAGTCATAAGCGAACACATGAACCTAAAAAAATATAAAGTTAAGAAAAAATTTTCAGACATCGGGAGTGTGTTTTTGGATTCCCCGCATTGAAAAACCCATATAGTTTTTTAGAAAATTTGATGAAAAAAAATTTTTCAAACAAATAGCCTTGTCATTTGCGACAGCTAATGCTTATTCTCGGCTTACTTTAAAAAGGCTTCACGTATCCTTAGTTCATAAGTCATTTTTCTTTGCTGTATCTTTTGATCCCAATCGGCGGAGTAATTTTCGGAATTCTTTTTCAAATTCGCCCTCGTTGCTTCATCGGCTCTCAACGACGTCAGGATCAACTCCAATGCTTGACGTAGGCGTTTTGTTGGCTTCTTTGGTAAAATACTCAATTTCAAACTCTTTCGAACATTTGATTGGCTAATCGTTGCCGTGTCCAAGTCAAAGCAGGTCACATCCGAAGGTGGGTCTTCATATAAGTCAAAATATCTTGAATCTACGCCAGCTATGAATGGCAATGGTGCGTGAAGAACCCCGGCAAGAGGTAGAGGGCACTGTGGAATATAAGGACATTGCCAATGAAACGGAAACATTAGGGCGCAAACAGTTTCTGCTACGGTTGTGAGGAGCCAAGGACGTAATGAATGGACTAGGATCTAAAAAAAAGTATGGTTAGGATAAAATTTCTTGAAGCTACTACACAATTCTCGAATTTTCGCGTCGACAGCTTTTTCTTGAATCCGAGAAATTTTATAAATGTCAAATTCGAATTCCCCGCACACTTTTAGCTCGTTTTTAGGCAAAAATCGCATTTTTGCGACTTTTCGCTTCAATACAAGGCTTTTCCTGAATCAGGATAGCGTTTTTCGCTTCGAAAATGTCAAATTCGGATTCCCCGCATGTTTTTACCCCAAAAGGGGTCATTTCCAGAAAAAATTTTCACATGGGTGCCCCCCTTGTTGCGTAGTAGCTCCAATATCTAATGTAAATCTTGCCTTCTGTTCTAGTAAAGCCAGCAACATAACGTATATAAAATTGTCTACGCCCAAGTTCTTGAGTGAATCCACAAATACCGCGCCAGAAAGTGGGATTTGTGTATCATCATGACTTTCAAAAGAGATCATATCACTTCGCAGTTGAACTAAGACTCGCGGCCTTGATGGCGAGGGGAATGTCACTTCGTACATCTACAAAATTTATAAGGTAAAATTTTTTTATAAGCAATCCCCCGGACCAAATGTGAAATATATCTTTCTATTGGAAGCTTCTGTGGTCCAGCTATTGTGATATTGCATATAAAGTATAAAAATCTTCTGAATGATTCAAAGAATGGATATCTTGAAACAATGCATATGGCTTTGTTGCAGTAATATACCGTCTAAAAATATATCCCCGTCACGCAAACGGGGTGGAAAACCTCGTATGAGTGATGCTAAAGTTATAAAAAATGACAATTCTGTCGCCGACAATAAAAATAGGCGAATTTTGGGCGCGGTATAATTTGTTTATAAAATTCGATTTTGAGCTAAAATTTCGATTTTTGAACAAAAATTCATTTCTTGAGCAAAAATTTCGTTGATTAGCGCGGATTCTAACTTTGAGCATCATTACCTCATCCTCCTGTTGCTCAATATTATTTTGATCCTCTGATGTTGCATTTTCGTCGTTTTCACCATCAGGCAAATCGGAATTGAGATCCAGTTTTTCAAGTTGGATTTCAGTCAATTGCTTCGTATACTTTTCATAAAAGGTCAAAGAAGCTCCGTAATACTTAGTCCCGACCTAAAAAACATCCATACCCATATTACATTCATATTCAATATACTTCATCTGTTAACACACAAGTACTAAAAAGCATTTCGGGAGGGCCACATTTTCTCGACCAACTCTCTAGAACAGCTCCCATTGGCAAGCAAAACATGGGAACGTTTTGAGCTAGTGATAAATTCTCCACCTTCGGAAAGCAATCCAATATTCTTGGCTTATATGCGAGCACTTTACTCATTGATGGTGATTTCTTATAGCAAACATAAACGTCCGATCCGACCATAGCCTATAAGTTCACAAGAGATTTTAGACATGTAAAATCGATTTTTTTTCTAATTTGACAGGAAGTTGTTGGGCATACTTTACTTGTTATAAATATGTTTTTGGTTTGGGTGTCTGAAGTTTCAATGGCACGAAAACTTTATATAATTACAACTTGATTAAATTTGAACATCTCAAAATAATAGCATGGTCAAGTGGCAAGTGACCCGCTTGACAGTCGAAAGACGTCTGGTTCGATTCCCTTGTGCGTCAATTTTTTGCATCTATCAAATTTTTATTATTTTTTCATTTTTCTCCGCAACGAAGCTTCAGACACCCAAACCAAAAACATATTTATAACAAGTAAAGTATGCCCAACAACTTCCTGCCAAAATTAGAAAAAAATCGATTTTACATGTCTAAAACGTCCCTTGTCAGCTCATATACAGTCATACCTCCGTTTAATGGCAACGACCACGCAGGGATGCCGGCGGAAAAATTCGGTATATATAGCAAGTTGATTTCTTTATATACCAAATTTTCCTGCCGAGTGTCATCAAACGGAGGTTTGACTGTATAAGGAATTACTCTTACTTTATTAAGATTCTTATCAATCTTGTAATATGTATGCGGAGGGACTTCATTTTTATTCGCTAATATGACACAAATATGGGTGATAACAAGTTGATGAGGTGGAGCATTCGGACCAGATCTTCGGTATGTAAAATAGAGACCATTTGAGGAATTATTCACATTCGCTATTCTTCCTTGTGGGGTTCTTTCAATAACCGTTGCGTCAATCATGGGCTTTTCTCCTCGGCTTTCATCCAAAACACCAATATCGACCAACGGCGGCTTATGATAACCTCTACGATAGCACAAGAAAGCTGAATGCGTTCGTATAGATCCGTGATTCAAATCAGCTACATAGCCCGAAGGAGTTGTTTCTATACATTCAAAGCCTTCGGGTACCTGAAATGGAATTTTTTTAAATGATCATAAAAAAGTCGATTTTTGAGCAAAAACTCGTTTTTTAAATAAGATTCGACTTTTAGCAAAAACTCAATTTTTGAGAAAAATTTGATTTTGAGACAAAATTTCGATTTTTGAGCAAAATTCGGTCATAAAAAGTCATACAGTTTCTCCAAGTCCGGGAAAGATCACAGTTAGGTCGGTTATGGGGGCAACTTGTTCAATCGCTTTGTTTCCACATTCGTGAGCTAATGGGGTCAATTCTTCAGCTTCATCACTTAGCCCGGCGACAATAAAATATTCGAATAGTCGGCGATCATCATTCATGTCTAAATTCGGGCATTATAACTTTTGTCACGGATTTTGTCACGCATACTTTTGTCACGTTTTTGTAAAATTGAAAACGACATAACTTTTTATAGGAAAAAGATTTTGACTCGGAATTTTTTTTACGAGCTTTTTCATGATCTAATCTAACTTTTTGAATTGAAAATAAAATTCAAAACTTCAATGATTCCGAGATAAAAATTTCGCGTGACAAAAGTTACGTGACAAAAGTTAGCGTGACAAACCTAATCCGTGACAAAAGTTATAGTGCCTAAATTCGTAAAATAGGGTGTGAACAGGGTTGAAAAATGATTTTTCATCAAATTTCTTGCTCAGGAATAGGGGTTGACGAAATCTAGACTCGCGAAGATTTTGATCTTGGGCATTTTTAGCGTTTTCGAGCTAAAAATGTCTAGACAATTTGCACGCTCATTTTATTTTATGCTTCATGCCAATCATTTCAGTAAACACACTATTTTATTGAAATTCAGGCAAAATTTTAATAAAAAAATTTCTTTATTGTCTGACTTTCTGTCGAACTTATCAAACAAAAACTTAGTGAAAAGACCTTTTGCTGATTCGAAAAAATGCGCCCTATGCACGTTTATGTTCTTGTTTTCCGAACAATGTTGACTCGAGTACTCACATGTCGAGTAGTATAAGAAGGCTCTAGGAACTTCCACAATGGGGTTAAAACGAGTTCCATAACGAAAAAAGCGGAACCTCCACAACGGTCGATTTTCTCCACTTTCCCGTGATCAAAAACAAAGAACTTCTTCATATTCGAGTTCCCCATATCAAGCGCTTTATATGGAAGTTCCTAGAGCCATATAAAGAGCTTGTGTTCGTTCGTGTGTACAGGCAATTTTTTATGGTGATCTCCAACAAGTGCAGTGCTTATACCATGTGTTAGGGGTGGTGAAAGAAGAAAAATGAGTGGTCGATCATGGGTCCAATCATCATCACCTCCTAGAGATAATTTTTTACAGGGAGTACCCTCCTATTCCAATCAGGGGGCGAAAAGGTGGTACCACCCTTTTTTTCGCACCCTGATTCCAATGGATTAGGGTTGTGAATTTGACAGAAAAAACAGGTTTTTTCCAGATTTTGACTGTCATAATCTGGAAAAAACCGGGTTTTTCCGTCAAAATCTTTTCACAACCTCACAATGGATGCGCGAAGTGGAGAAAGAAGTCAACGCACAAGCAAGAGCTACCGGAATCGAGCCCGAAGTCAACCTAGTCTTTACCATGGACAAGCAGACCGACGTCCGCCGCTACAATGTGCCTATCGCCAACGAAGTCTCCGCGGTGATGATCCTGAACGCCGATGACGGCACCCCAGACAACTAAGTCGTTGCGCATCCACGCCTTGCAACAGCGAAACGCTCAGCCGTGCCCCCTGGCTCGAGAATAACGACATCACGATACACCAACGAGGAAAGGAGTGTATATACTTCATAAGCATGTGACTCTTTAGGGCCACATTTTTAACAAGAGTCACATGCTTATGAAGTATATACGGCTCATTTTCCTAAAAAACTCATTTTCATGTTTTGTCAATGCGCGCAATCGATTTCCCGCATAAAGTTACCCCTAGAGAGGTCATTTCCAAGAAAAAGCTAAAAAAATTTTTTGAAAAAAATCACGTTAAGTGGGTTCGCTAATTTTTAGTAGTACCAAACTGCTTATTGAAACGATGGATTGAACATAAAAAAATAAAAAATTATTATTTTTTTCTTTCGTGCATAAAATTACTATTTATTTGTTGTTAAATTTCGTGACTTTCCGAAATAAACATTTAATAAAAAGGAAAAAGTTTTCGTTTGACAGATCTTTTTGTTTGATATAAGATCTCGAGTACACACTCATCGTAAGTGCCAGGTTTCCAAAAAACAAATTATCTGCAATGTATACTTTTGCTCACTCATTCATGCTTTTTTGGATTTGGCGCACAGATTGAAAGTTTTCTTTTTGATAGATAGTTCGGTTTGAATGCATTTATACAGTTTGAAAAAACTTCAATTTTTTGTAATTGTGTCCAAAAAACAAATGAGTTGTACCAGGGGCGTAGCCAGGAAAAATTTCGTAGAGGGCTGAAGCGTAACAAAATTTCGGTTGTACAGTCAAACCCCTAACTAAGCCCATGGGCTTAGTTAGGGGTTTGACTGTACTATTCTTTCGTCCCTTGATACCTGATCGAATATGCATTTTTCATGGTGTTACTAGAGTTGAGCGATCCAAATGGACGCAAACGTCGATTTTACTGAAGAAAAATCAACGTTTGTGAAAAGGAATTAGTGCGACGCGAAGGCCAGACTGATCGCCATCGGTTTGGCCATCGTGTAGCACCGATTTCTTCTCACAAACGTTGATTTTTTCTTCACTAAAATCGACATTTGTGTCGAATTTGGTCACTCAACTCTAGAAAAAATGAACTTTTTGCGCTCGTTTCGAAGAATGCTATAACCAAAAGTTCATCTTTTATTTGTTTTCAAAGCTATATTAGAATTTTTTTAATCATAATTTTAGATATGATTTTGCGATTTTGGTATCATGAATACGCTCAAACTGCTCATGCATGCTCAGTACTAAATCTAAGACGTTCTTTAGCTCAAAAAGCTTCTGGTGTTAAAACTCCGTAAGTTCGTTTTGATCAGCTTTGAGGTGGATGCAATCTCACAAGTATAGGGTGATCCAAAAAACCGTACTTTTGCGTTTTTTGATGAAAAATTTTCAAAAATCGCCTATAAGGGGTATTTTCACGCGTTTTGAAAAAAATTTTCGCCAAAAAACGCAAAAGTACGATTTTTTGGCTCACTTTGTACTAGGGGGAGGGGCTAAAGTTTCCGACATGGTGGCCAAAAGTTTCCGAAATACTATCGACGTATTTTTCATCTACTAGTTATTTTCTGATAATAATAAAAAAATACGTTGATAGTATTTTGGAAACTTTTGGTCACCATGTCGGAAACTTTAGCCCCCTAGTAATAACGCCTATTTTTTCCCTCGAGGACTGGATGGAAGGGAAATATTTGTTATATACTGCCGGACAAAAAGATACGGTCACCCAATTTCTTTAGAGTCCCGCTCACTAGAGATAGAAAGTTTCGGTCGGAAGCTTTTTAAAACGTTAGGCAGAGGCCTAAAACGATATTTTGGTAGAAAAAATTGGAAGCTACTACACAATAGAAGGGACCAACCACCCACGTAGAAAAATTTTCAAAAATTGTTTTTCTGGAAATGACCCCTAGGGATAATGCGGGGAATTCGAATTTGATATTTTCGAAGCATTTTTGCGACTTTTCGCTTCAATACACAGTATCTTTTTGTCCGGCAGTGTACATGAATATTACTAGAAACTGTTTTGTAAAAAGGCAAAGTAGACAAGCATAAATCTTCCTTAGGAATATTCTCAACACTGAGTAACTTCTAAATTTTAGCTCATCAGCTTTCCGACAACGACAATTACTTGATGACGAAGATATTCCACGTGATGCAACAACAGGACTACCACAACGATATTTTACATATAAAGGCAGACGAGTGCAATGGAGTCACCCTGAAGAATTCAATAAGTATGCGAAGTCCAGCTCTCCGATTGGGAAAGCTACACCGTTTTGTTTTGTAATCTTATTCCTGGGAATAGCTGCATTCATATTCATCAAGAGGAGCATAATCGAAAGTAGGAAAGAGGAAATGTTTGAAAGAGTCAAAGAAAAACGGGCCAAGAAGTTAGCTGAACAAGCTGCTGCTCACAAATGATTCTATCATATAATAAGTTTTTTATATACAGTTGAACTTCGATTGAGCGTCCCCTTGAGCTCGGCCCGACGAGAAAATCTCGATTTAGAGCCCCTGATTACAGTTTGAGGTTCAACTGTATTTTCTAATAAATGTAATTATTTTAAGTGTTACACGTAAATGTACAGGGTGTTCCAAAAAAACCGCCATCTGATAATTTTTTGGCGAAAATTTGTCAAAAAATTTTTTCCATCAAAATAACTCATTATGGGTATTTTTATGCGAAAAATAGATTGTGCGCATCGAAAATCCTTGAAAACGCCTCCCAGACCATGAAATATAAGATTTTCGTTTTTTTTCAGTAGGAATTCGTACTTGAAAATTGGATATTTCATGGTCTGGGAGGCGTTTTCTCGGTTTTTCGATGCGCGCAATCGATTTCTCGCATAAAAATATCCCTGAGTCATTTTGGAAGAGAAAAATTTTTTGAAAAATTTTCGCCAAAAAATGACCAAATGGCAATTTTTTTGGAACACCCTGTAATGTATCATTGTACAGAAAATTTAGTTGCAAATTTAATATACAGGGTGGTCACAAAAAAACTGGATTTTTGCGATTTTTCGAGCAATTTTTTGCAAAAAATTTTTTTTGAATTTTTGCAAAAATGACTTTTCTAGGGGTAATTTTATGCGAAAAATCGATTGCGCGCATTC
>JAQGCO010000235.1:0-12195 GCA_034700925.1 Acrobeloides cf. buchneri Gr-Nem-00862
AAAATCATCGGAATTCGCCACGTCAATTTTGAATTATTTCAAAAACAAAAAACTGTGCGCTCGATCCTCAAAAAAGTATGCGTGCATTCGTTCCTATTGCCATAAAAAGTTATTTAAAATTTGAATTGACCATTTTTCGCTTTATAGAACAGGCCTCTGGAATACTTTTTCCTTTTTTGGAAATTCTTGTGATGTTTCAACTTTTGAAGGTGTGCAAAAGAACATACGTAACAAACTGTGCGACATCATGTGGGTGTTCTGGCAAAAATGTTTTTCTATAATCCAAAAATTGTGATATTAATATACTCGAATCTGCTGTGACTTCGAATACATCACCATCCTTCCAAATATCTGCCCAAACTAGCGTTACTCTGATGTTCAATGGAGCATAAAGCTTAAAAAAGAAAGAGACTTCTCAGAATACATTTTTAATTTACAGTGTGGCCAAAAAAGTGATTTTTGCGATTTTTCGACCAAATTTTCGCCAAAAAAGTTTTTCTAAAATAACTCTATGGTAATTTTTTCTATACGAGGAACCGAGTGCGCGCATTAAAAAATCTTGAAAACGCTTCCCTGATTCCAAATCAGCCCAAAAAACCATAAAATCCAGTTTTTTGGGCTGATTCGGGGTCAGGAAAGCGTTTTCAAGATTTTTCAACGCGCCCAATTGATTCCTCGCATAGAAAATCCCCCATAGGGTTATTTTAGAAAAATTTTTTTGGCTAATTTGGTTGAAAAATCGCAAAAATCCACTTTTTTAGCCACTCTGTATACTTACTGAATTAACAACATTTGCGACAGATTGCAAGCGATCGTGTACTTTCGTCTCATTTTTATCATACTTCACATACTAAAATTTTCATCTTCCTAGTGCTAATGAAAATGATTTACAATAGAATTATCGGCTATGAAAACAAGCTCGACATAACGGATTGTCTGGTCGATGTACTCATCATAATAATTCGGTATACTTGATGGTTGATGATCTGCGCGTTTTCTTCTAGAATGACCCCAATCTAAAAATTTTGAAAATTGATCAATAGTACAGCATCAGTTTTTAACATTTTTTTAACAGCATCAGTTTTAACACTCGTGGGCACCTCGATCACTTGTGTTTATTTCCGGGTATTTTGATACGCTGAACACAAAGCTGCAAAAATTTTTTTTAAAATCACTTTAGGGAGGTCTAGAGCTCCATCTTTACAAGTACTGTTTAGAAAAATATCATTTTAGTGTTTTGGGAATATCTCCTCATAAGAATTGAATTAAGAGATGGTTGGCCACTCATTGAAAAGCTGGACAGCTATTGAAAAAATTGTAGCCCAGATTCTCAGGAAAATTTTCGTATATATTGGGTTTGTTGTTTGGCGACAAGTTGACAGATTTAAGGCCATTTTATTCTTGAAAAATCATGATTTTTTAAATGTTTTAGCCCACCAAATCTATTGTAACTTAGTCCTTTTTGTCCAAAATAAGCTGTTTTACCGTTTTGGACTATGCCCAACAATTTCTGATCAGTTTGGAACAAAAACGATATTTTTCTAAAAGGTACCTGTAAAAATGGGGCTCTAGACCTCCCTAAAGCGAGTTTTTACAAAACATTTTTGCAGCTTCGTGTCAAAATACCCTGACATGAGCACATGTGATCAAGGTGCGCATGAGTGTTAAATAAAAAAATCTTACCACAAGTAACATTTCCTTGAGGTATAAGATAAAACTGATCATTTTCTTGAGAAAGAATGTAAGATTTTCTGCCATCTTTAAAAGTTCCACTAAAAATCTTTATTCAAATGATGAAAATTTAAATTGTCTAAAAAATTGATGCCCAAGTCATGTTAATTCATCGACAGAAAATTTCCTCGATACGACAAATTCAGGGGGTACAGTACCCCCCCCCCCCGTTGTTCACCTATGATTTTACTAACGTTATCAATTCAACTGAACAAGCGCTCAACGCATTATGTCCTCCTTCGGCTGTTACCGATTCAAAATGGCATAAATGTCCCTAAAATTTTTATTTTCTAGCTTTTTCTTACATTTGTCCATACCTGAGTTGTAGAGGATGAAGGTACGTCTTGAAGACTATTCCCAAGCAAGTCTCTAAATTTTTTACAAATTTTTATAACTCACTAATAAAAAACAAACCGATTTGGGTAAAATGAAAGACTCTGACTTTGATTTGCAAAATTTTGATTAATAAAAACTAGTTCTAATCGGGTTGAATTTCTGGCCTAAAAATAAAAATTAATTTTTAGACAAAAATTTTAAATTTTTACAGCATCAACTAAATTTTGTGGCGAAAGAGTTTCGCTCGAATCCGCTTGGCGAATTGAAATGGGACATCTCAAGCCAATACTTTGCTTAGCCAATAGGCTAAGATTTAGAATCCTAAAAAGGTGAGAAGTAATTTGAAATTATAAAAAAATCAAAAGAAGTTACGTTAGAAGAAGACCAATGGCTGATTGAAACATGTTAGGTAAAGAAAAACAAACTATTCATGAGCCGATGATTCATCTTAGATTATTATTTTTACTAGTGGTTCTTATCAGTCTGTTATACCTGTCAGCCTTCGGGGCCATGTTTTCTTTTTTTTCAATATATCAGTCAGTTCTTTTTCAATATACCAGTCAACTGACTGATATATTGAAAAAGAAAGAAAAGGTGACCCCCTAAAGCTGACAGGTATAACATATGTATTAATTTTTTTGTTTAAAATGGTGTATATAAATTTTGCCATTTTTACTTATTTCTACTAATAAAATGTTTCTTATCCGTCAACTGTAAATTGATATAAATCCAAAACAAATTGAAACGAAAATTCTGATTCATGTTTTCGTTTCAATAACCCAAACAATGTTCAAATTGGATAATTTTGGTACCATTTTATTCGTCCCATGGCCATAGAGTTATAAAAAAGTATTCTATGTCTTATCTTATGAAAACTTTAACATCTTTGTAAAAAATGAAATTTTGTTCGATAAATTTGAATTTTGTTGTGTATTGACACGAATACTTGGGAAAAGTTTAACAACATAAAAATCCTTGAGTTTAGCTCAAAACACATAACTTTATTGACCGAAGTTGCCAGAATTTTAGGCTATTTTTTTAAAATAAGATAGGCTATTTTTAATATAAAAAAATCTATTTTCGTGGAACTGGTCCTGCAAGCCACCCTATATTTTAGCTAGGAAAACGTTTCAATGTTCGTCTAGGTCCACATACATTGGATATGATTAGACGTGGTGGTTATGTTTCCACATATGTTTACGAAGAAGAGGCCAGATTAATGCCAATGTCTATGAAGAAAAGAAATAGTTTAGCATCTATCAACTATCAATGGCATAATCTAATCAATCAGCAACAGAAGGCTTTTAATATTGCTTAAAATATTATTTTATATCTTATTGAGTTATTTGAAATAATAATTTTTTAAATTTAAAATAAACTTTGTTGTATGCCAAGTTTCAAAAGCTGGATGCGCAAGGCTTAATGACTAGGACGCTGGCCATTCATGTTATTGGCGCGGGTTTGATCCCATCAAGGTCGAAAATTTTTATTTTAGTGATTCAAACTTTGTGAAAAAAATCGATTTTTGGACTCCCTTCTCCCACGTGGGGGGGGGGTCCAATAGACCCCTTAGATGATTTTTTCAGAGACTTTCGAATTCGTGCTCCTCATACTCGAAAACCTCCCGAGTACAAAAAATAAGCCAGTTTGGAGCACTTTTTGAAAAATTGATTTTTGGCCTTTTGGAGTGAGAGGTTCCCGTAGACCCTTTATATAAGTTTTCCCAGAGTTGGGGCATACCTTTTTGGAACCAGAACAAAATTCTGAATCAATTCCCCTACCTCTTAAAAAAATCGTTAGAGCAATAAAAAAAGTTATTTTGACAAACACGCACATTCGATTTTTGATCCGGGGGTCCCGTAGACACCTTAGATCATTTTTCAAGAGCTGAAATCTTCGAATTCGTGTTCCCCATGTCCGAAAACCCCGAGTACAAAAAATCAGCCAATTTGGAGCACTTTTTGAAAAATCGATTTTTGGGCCCCCGGAGGTCGTATAGTACCAAAATGTCAAATCTCTAAAAAAGCAGTGAACCAGGGGCGTAGCTTGGGAAGAGGCAATTGTCCCCTCCTCCTGAAATCGGTCGAAGGTTGAAAAAACCATTGGGATAAGGGAAACTCTTACGATTTTTATCAAATTTTGAGCAAAAAATTATTAGTAAGGGGTAAAAGTTCAGGGAAAAACGCCCAAAAGTTCGGGGACAGACCGATAAAAGTTCAAGGACACTTGACAAAAATTTGGGAACACTACCCCTGTCGGATTTTGCGTTTTTTTTATTGAAAACAACGAAAAACAAAATCCGACAGTGGTCCCCGAACTGTTGGACGTTTTCCCCGAACTTTCCCCTGATATTTATGAATATAATCAAAAGGATTTGCTTTTACAACTTTCTTTGCCTCGCTAAAATAAAAATTTCTACCCAGATGACATCGAAACCGCGACAGTAACATAATTGGCCAGCATCCTAGCCATTAGACCACGCGCACAAATTTCTAGAAGCTCAACTGAAACGAAGTTTATAGACGATAAATTTAGAAACTATTTTTTGTTAGCCATTCTTCGATAAGTTGACCATTCTGGTTAAGCAATCGAGAACGAATACGAATTCCTTCACTGGACTGACGGATGGGGCGGTCCATGATTTGAATTTCATTATCGCTCAAATGAGATTTGAAAAAGGCCTAAAAATGACTGATTTTCACCAAATTAGAGATCTATTTCTGGGCTCCTCCACATTTGGTGAGTATATATGTGCACATCTCTTTTACTGTAGATACTACTTCAAAGTTGCAATCAGCCATACTGTGACCACCATGGTGTAGTGGTCCGGTGCGCTGCCAAAAAGTTTGGCTTCGCCGACACTAGCAAGGTTTGGTTCCATCTTGCGTCCAAAAGATTTTGCAGGAATCAGCAGTAAAGTAATTGAAATGAATAGCTCTTACCTCAAATTCATCCGCAAACTTCTCTTCGCAACGACCTTCCACAATATACTTCAAACAATTCAGAAATGGTTGACTATTTACAGATCCATATATAGAAACCATCTCTTTATAATTCTCCTTAAACCATTTCCAAATAAACTCTTGTCCCACTTGTGTTTCTTTAGTTCCAAGAATTAAGAACGGATAATCTTCTGGGCGAGTATTCTTGTCAAGAATGCAAAATTTGAAAGTCTCTTCCAAAGACGCTCCATCTTCAACTTGAGCCATGGCTGTTAGGCAATCACGTTCGATTTCAGTCAAGCCACATGATTGAAGAATTTGGAGAAGTTTAGAGACGCCATCTTTACCGACATGTTTGGCAATAACGTTGTAAATTAGAGGACGAAGATCTTTATCGAGGTCAACCTTGTCTTCAAAATGTTTTTTGAATTTTTGAAGAGCAGTTTTGATAGTTTCGGGGTGAGATGAATGTGCCAGGCGGTTCAAGATTGTAGCACGGAGGAATGACATTTGGCTATCTAAATTAGGATAGCGTAAATATAGGTAGCGTTGCCAGATGCTTTTTGGTTAAAGGTTGCAAAAATTTTTTGGGAAGGTTATAATTGCAAAAATTCTATTTTTTCACTTAAATTTTATTTTTACTCCAAAAATCGATTTAAAAAAAATCCAAAATTGAATTTTATGGCCAAAATTTGATTTTTGATCAAAATTCGATTTTTGGCTAAAAATCGATTTTTTGGCCAAAATTCGATTTTTATTTAGAACGATAAAAAAAATTCCGCCCTTCCGGGATCGATCCCTCAACATTAGAGTGAAAAGTGAGATGTTTACCACTTCACCATGGATGATGAAATTTTTCTTTTGTCCAAAAATTCTCCATTATTCTTACCTTCATTTGGATTTAACTCCCAGCCAACTATTTCAGCAATTGGAGACAAAATATTGTTCACAAAACCATGAAAACGTTTTTGGGTAGTCCCATCTTTGTAAAACATAAGAATTTTAGAAATTTGTTCTAATCCCGAATCAAGTGCCTCCCAGACAATATGGTTGTCTTCGTTTGAACAAGCTTGAACAAAGTCCAAAAAATTCGTAGCTGGGATACGTCCGGATTCGACCTAAACATGAAATTATCATTAAGAAACGTTGTTCTGAAAAGTCGAAGGTCCCAGGCGACAAAGTTTAAGTTAAGTTGCAGCAGACTCTCCTCTATTATTTTATAGAAAAATATATAAAATCAGATAGGTCTCAAAAATGTCTCCATAGCTAAAACTGAAGGAGGTCAAAAATTGAAAATTCATTATATTAGCCAACATTTGTATATATTCGGAAAATTCATGAAAAATGGAGCATTTTTTGTTTTTACAGTAAATTCTGAATCGTTAACGGCTTTGAGATAATCGTGTTTGGAGTTAACTATTTTGAAATTTGTTTATTACAACGAAAACTCTGAATCAGGTCCATATGCGTATCTCCGGAACCACGAAGGCTATGGTGCTAATTCTAACTGCGTTTGCATTCACTCACCGAGTATATAAAAAATAATGCTAGTCGGAGTAGGGCAAGAAACTTCAAACTTTTTCGCTTGACTCTTGGGTCCATCTTCGACTCTTCTCTTAAACTTACCAATGCAAACAGATCATTTGCTATACCAAATCGATCCATAGCATGCATCTTCTTGTTTTTGATAGCAGGCAGAAAGCTCTCCAACATCTCATCCGTATATTGAGCACGATAAAATCCGGCACTTCCTTGATTCAGCTTAATCCATTCATTTGGCTGCACACCTTCCAATTCAAACTCTTGCTCTCGATCTGTCATCAAAATCTTGAACTTTGCTCTATCTGGACTACTCTCGGCACAGATATTAATTGGAATTTTCCAGACGAGATCTTGATCATCTGATTTGCCATCCAAGATGAATCTTCCTTGACGCAATTTGAGGATTCGTTTTCCACTTTCAATCCGTTGTTCAACGTTTACCAATGGGAAGCCCATTTGTTTCGTCCAACTGGACATGAGTTCGATAATATTTTGGCCAGAAACATGCGAAAGTTCATCCCAAAGATTGATAGTTTCGGCATTGCTGTATTGAAATTGCTTGAGGTAGTTACGTAGGGCTTCTTGGAAAATGGGCTCACCCAGATAATTGCAGAGCATCCGAAGTACGCAATTGGATTTTTCGTAGGTAATGCTGTCGTAAATTTCATCAAGTTCATTTGGATTTTCGATTGGGACCTAAAAATTGGATTTATGATACAAAATTACAGTTTTTGTGTAAAAAAAGCAAAAATATTAAACAAAAATGGCTAAGCCTTGGGCCTAAGCATAGGTCTAAGCCTAAGCCTCAGGCCTAAGCTTAAGCCTAAGCCTAGGCAGACAGAAATATCAAAAAGTATGAATTTCCTCTATGAATTATTAGTTTTAAATAACTCCTTTAACCTTACTACAATTGGGTGAGAACTTCTCAAACCATCCAACTCAAACGCTGGCGCCATTTGCATCTTTAAAAAATGCATCCACACATTATATTCCAGATAGTTCTCCCCAGTAAACAAATAGCTCATAAACGAAGCAAATCCCTCTTTCAACCAAAGATCTGTCCACCACTTCATAGTCACCAAGTTGCCAAACCAAAAGTGCGCAATTTCATGCGAAATAATAATCGTGTTGTACATTTTTCTGTATGACGAAGTTTTGAGAGGATCTTGTATGATAAATCGATCTTGGCAGATGATAAGACCCCAGTTTTCCATGGCTCCCATTATCGTATCAGGCACGGAGAGTAGATCGACTTTTTGAAGAGGTTGTGGAAAGTCGAACCAATTAGTGTACCAATTGAATGATTTGATAGCGACTTCCAAGGTATAATGAGCTTGTTGGGATTGACCGGGTAAGGTGTAGACTCGGATAGGGATATCATTATTAGAAAAAGCCTATAAATAAAGTTCGGTAATTTGCATAAAAGGTACTCTTGATCAGACGTTAACAAATACTTTCCCAAAATTTTGAGTCCTTGATCGGTTGACAAAAAAAGTACAATAAAGGAGACCCCCCTTGATCGGTTGGCTAAGATTTTCAAAAAAGTTTGATCGGAACACTTCCAAAATTCGTGATCGGTTGACCCCCCCCCCTTCCAATTTGGGGAGGGGGTTGTTAACGTCTGCTCCTGATACTTACTTCAATAAATTCAAGTTCTCCAGCAGCGAACGCAATCATATAAGTGCTCATAAGTGGTGTCATATCAAATTTGGCAATCTTTTTGCCATTTTCAACTGTTTCACTCAAAATGTGCATATTTGACAGAGCAACCAATTTTTCCTCCACCTCCAACGTAATATTAAAATGAGCCTTGTATAATGGCTCGTCCCAACACGGGAATGACATTCTTGCAAAAGTGCTCTAAAATATGATCTAGCGGGCAATTGATATATGATAGACAAACCTCAAAATGAGTGCTGACAACATATTTCGTTTCGCCTTGGCCATCTTTATACGCAGATCTATAGAACCCATGCATTTGGTCATTGTGTTTGGCAACAAATTCGATATATAGTTGGACCTTTTGAGGATGAATGGTCTGAGGCAAGTGAATTTTCAAAGTTTGCCATTTTGGGTTGAGTTCATATTTTAGATCAAACCATTCTAAAAAATCATAAATTTTACTGGTGTTGTCCAAAAATTCAATATGCCAAACGGATACTCTATTTTCTATTTTTTAAAATTTGAAAAATCCGTTTTTATGAGGTAGAGGAAGATTGATAAAAATCAAAATTTTTGCTCCTCTAGCCCTGTGCATCTTTTGTCCTTGCCCACTTCCCTACAGCGTACCAAAATTCCGAAAATGTGTAGGCAAGGGTCAAAATTTAAAAAATTCAGCTCGTCGAGCGCTTCAAAACGAGTATCAAGGGTTTTGACCCGTGGCTGAATGGCTAACGTGCTCGGCCTTCACATATAGGGCGCGGGTTCGATCCCACACTCAAAAGTCATTTTTTATTTTGTTATCAAAATTCATGAAAATTTTTGCATATCCAAATTTTAATGCGGGAAACACGATGGCGCTATTATGTCTCCATGAAAACTTTTGGAAAAAAATCGAAAGATCTCAAAAAGTCTAAAATTTTTTCAATTTTTCATGGAAAAATAATAGCGTCGTCGTGTTCCCCGCATAAAAATGTAGATATACAAAAATTTTCAAAAATTTACAACAAAATTTAAAAAAAGACTTTTGGGCACGGGATCGAACCCGCGCCCTATGAGTGAAGGCCGAGCACGTTAGCAACTCGGCCACGGGTCAAAATCCCAAAACACCCATATGGTACTCGTTTTGAAGCACTCAACCAGCTGAGTCGATTGGTGACATTTTTTAAAAATTTTTACACTTGCCCACAGCGGCGCAAAGTGGAGTTCGGTTTGGGGGGGGGGGAAGTACGATAGAAAAAATTATCGGGCAAAAATATAAGGGAGACCATTAGGAAAATTTTTTCATTTGTTCAGATTTGGGGGGGGGAAGCTTCCCCCTTCTTTGCGCCACTGCTTGCCCACCTTTTCGGAATTTTGGTATTCCATGCCCCAAATGCTCAACTCTTATATCCTTAAAATTTTACCTATGCCATTTTCTAGCTTTAAATTAACAGAAATCACATCAATATCTAATGAATGCAATTGAAGATAACTGGTTGATTGCAAAATCTAAATTTTTTTGACTCCTTATAAAAATATTTTTTAAATATCCATGCCTCAATATTAATTCTTTCTGATCCTTCACACACAAAAGTTTTCAAATTTGGCTTCAAATAAATTGAATAAATATAAGGTTTTGCAAACTCTGGAAGACGGGAAAATTTTTCAACTGTCATTTTTTCTAAAAATTGAGTACAAATATTAAAGAAAAGAAAGAAACTTTGATAAGGAAATAAAAATGCTATGTCGGGGCCGTCAAATGGCAAAACATCAATATGAATGGTCACTACAAACACATTTGAAAAGAAAGTGCACACCAGTATCAGCCGCAATAAAAAAAGTCAGTGAACGAAGAGATGCAAAGAAACAATGATAGATCAACATTTTATGCTCAGATCAGTGATGCTTTTTTGGTGACTTCGTATTTGTATTTGGACCCAGGTCCAAATACAAATACGAAGTCCCCCCCCCCCCCTAGATGATTTTTCCGAGGGGAAAAATGAATTCTGCGAGAATTGTCGGCTACTAGTAGAGCATACTCTTCGAATCTACAAATAACAACATAAAAATCCTTCAGTTTAGCTCAAAACACATAACTTTATTGACCGAAGTTGCCCTATTTTTTTTAAACAAGATAGGCTATTTTTTAATATAAAAAATCTATTCTCGTGAAACTGGTCCTGCAAGCCCACCCTGTATTTTAGCTAGGAAAACATTTCAATGTTCGTCTAGGTCCACATACATGGGATATGATTAGACGTGGTGGTTATGTTTCCACATATGTTTACGAATAAGAGGCCAGATTAATGCCAATGTCTATGAAGAAAAGAAATAGTTTCGCATCTATCAACTATCAATGGCATAATCTAATCAATCAGCAACAAAAGGCTTTTAATATTGTTTAAAATTTTATCTACATCTTATTGATTTATTTGAAATATTAATGTTTTTAAAATTTAAAATAAACTCTGTCGCATGCCAAGTTTCAAAAGCTGGGTACGCAAGGCTTAAGAAAGATTTTTACAAACATGCACATTCGATTTTTGATCCAGGGGGTCCTGTAGACGCCTTAGATCATTTTTCAAGAGCTGAAGCCTTCGAATTCGTGTTCCCCCATGTCCGAAAACCCCGAGTACAAAAAATCAGCCAATTTGAAGTCCTTTTTGAAAAATCGATTTTACGACCCGGAGGTCGTATAGTACCAAAATGTCAAATCTCTAAAAAAGCAGTGAACCAGGGGCGTAGCTTGGGAAGAGGCAATTGCCCCCTCCTCCTGAAATCGGTCGAAGGCCGAAAAAACCATTGGGATAAGGGGGACCCTTATGATTTTTATCAAATTTTGAGCAAAAAATTATCAGTAGGGGGCAAAAGTTCGGGAAAAAACGTCCAAAAGTTCGGGGACAGACCGACAAAAGTTCGAGGACACCCGACAAAAATTCGGGAACACTACCCCTGTCGGATTTTGCGTTTTTTGTATTGAAAACAACGAAAAACACAAAATCCGACAGTGGTCCACGAACTTTTGGACGTTTTCCCCGAACTTTCCCCTGATATTTATTAATATAATCAAAAGGGTTTGCTTTTACAACTTTCTTTGCCTCGCTAAAATAAAAATTTCTACCCAGATGAGATCGAAACCGCGCCAATAACATAATTGGCCAGCACCCTAGCCATTAGACCACGCGCACAACTTTCTAGAAGCTCATATGAAACGAAGTTTATAGACGATAAATTTAGAAACTATTTTTTGTTAGCCATTCTTCGATAAGTTGACCATTCTGGTTAAGCAGTCGAGAACGAAGACGAATTCCTTCACTGGATTGACGGATGGGGCGGTCCATGATTTGAATTTCATCATCGTTCAAATGAGATTTGAGAAAGGTCTAAAAATGACTGATTTTAAGACCCCTTAAAAGGCCAGTTCACTCGGAAACAAATTGCCATAATTTGTATATATATTCGGAAAGTTCATAAAAAATAGAGCATTTTTTGTTTTTACGGCACCCTCTGAATATTTTTAGTTTTTGAGATAATTGCGTTTGAAGTTTCGTCTGTGTATTACAGCGAAAACATTTGCCTAGGTTTCAAATTTCTGATTCAATCAAAATTTGTTTATTGACAAGAAAATAATTTGAATTTCTTGAGAATTTAGGAAAAAATAAATATAGCATTTTATCAGCTCAATGAGACGAATAAATGGCACCAAAATTATTCAATTTGAAAATCATTTTCAGTTATTGAAACGAAAATTTGCTAGAAATTTCAAATATTTTCGTTTCAATAACCCAAAATGATTTTCAAAGTGAATAATTTTGGTACCATTTTAATCGTCTCATTGAGCTGGAAAAAATGCTATATTTACTCTTTCCATGCTCAAGAAATTCAAATTATTTTCTTGTCAATAAACAAATTTTGGTTGAATCAGAAATTTGAAACCTAGGCAAATGTTTTCGTTGTAATACACAGACGAAACTTCACACGCAATTATCTCAAAAACTACAAC
>JAQGCO010000236.1:0-12187 GCA_034700925.1 Acrobeloides cf. buchneri Gr-Nem-00862
AGTACTTCAAAGCGAGCACCATATTATGGTGTTTGGGATTCGACCCATGACCGATTGGCTAACTTGCTCGGCCTTTATTCATAGGGCGCGGGTTCGATCCCTCGCCCAAAAGTCATTTTTTATTTTGTTGTCAAAATTCATGAAAAAGTTTTCTTATTTTTATGCAGAGAGCACGAAAGTGCTATTATTTTTCCATGAAAATTTTGTGGAAAAATCAAAAACTTTTTTTCCAATTTTTCAAAAGTTTTCATGGAAAAATAATCTCGCTATTTCTCACTTTTAGTTAATTAGTGGCGTAGACAATCCGAAAACAGTTCGAGTCTACCATAGTGCTGTTCAACCAGAACTTCCAAACAAGTGTGTTCAACATTCTTGCGGCGATGGTGCCATATGCCTCCCAAAAGGCAACTCTTATATAACATAATCTTTTAGCTGTTAAAATTCCATTTTTTAGTCAAAAACCGCATTGGATTACCTTATTCATGTGTTTGTGCTGATGGATACACGACAGGAAAAGAACCAAATACGTGTGTTTTGAGAATATGATTCCCCCTTCCAGCTAAACTTATTCTCGAAACTTTTTTACATATTCGTAATCGATATGAGAAACTGTATTATCGTGACTAAAAAATTTAGTCGACCAACTGAGTGTTAAACAATTTGTTGATTTTGTAAAGCTTATATTATTAAAAAAGTACAGGGTGACGCAAAAAACTTCCATTTTACCATTTTTTCATGAATTTTCGTCCCAAAAATATTTTCCTAAAAATCACTTTATTATGGGTAATTCGATGCAGGGGAATCGATTACACGCATTCCCGAAGCGTGAAAATGCTTCTCTGACCCTGATTCAAGAAAAAATTGGGTTTTTGAAGCAAAATGATCATTTTTTGCATTCTTATCCTGAATCAGGGTCAGGCAAGCGTTTTCGAGATTCAGGAATACGCACATCGATACCCCGTATCAAATTACCCCTAATAGGGTCATTTTTAGGAAAAGATTTTTGGGCCCAAAATTCATGAAAAATGGCAAAATGAAAATGGCAAAGAAGCGCTAACTGAATAACTATTGATCAAGAAACATAAAATCATTGCTTATAAATTAGAGGACTTGGAGAATTTAAATAACAACAAAAACCCGAGAATTGCACAAATATGCATTTATGCGAGTATGAGACATAACAAAGAAAGAATAATATTTGTTTCGAGTAAAATGACACCAAAATTATCAAACTTAAAAATTGTTTTGGGTTATTGAAACGAAAACCTTGATTCATGTTTTCGTTTCAATAACCAAAAGCAATTTACAAATGTGATAATTTCGGTGTCATTTTATTCGATCCTGTGAGTTATTAAAAATACCATATTTCTTTTTAAAAATCGATTATTTTTTGGCAAAAATGACTAAAAATGCTTTCTTCGTGTGCTTTGGGAGCGTGCGCAATCGATTCATCGCATAAAATTATCCTAGAAGGGTATTTTTTGCAAAAGTTTGATGAAATAAATTTCTCGACGAATGTCGAAGTTCTCTTCAATTTTCCTTTTTAAATTTTTGCTTCTTATTTTCTTAAAAATTCTATTGGCGTCAATGGCACTTACAATACCAACAAAACCACCGTTATCTACAAAACCGTACTTATCAGGTATCTTTGGAAAAAATCCTCAGATCCTCGGTTTTTTTGGCCGACCAAGGAAAACTGAGGATTTTTCCCTCGGTCTCGGTCATCCATTACTCTTAATCTCGGTTTTTTGAAAAATTCGGTCTCACTACGGAAGGCCGAAATTAGACGAAAGCCGCAAATGTATACAAGCCGAAAACAGGCCGGAGGCCCGTTTTCGGCTAGTATACATCAACCAACATTCTATAATCAGTACAACTCTCTACACCCAACAAAATTCATATGATTTGACAGAACACCATATACGCTCATCAGAATTCAAAAAAGCCATGCACTAATCGAAAATTTTCTTTACTTTTATTGCCTTATTTTTAATATTAATTTATTATTGAAACGAAAATTCAAAAAATTTTTAAAAAATTTTTTCCTTCAAAATCCTGAGCCCGTGATTTCCCGAAAAAACAAGCTAAAATCTGATTAAAAAAGTTTGTTTGAAAAATAAAAAATAATTATGCAGAAAACTGATATAAAATGATTAATTCGTGAAGTTTCTGCCGAGTTGCAACTATCCCCGGTGCAACAACAAAGAGAAAGATAGCTAGCATAATGAGGTCTATAATTAATTCCCTGCTGTGGTTGATAGATATAGCCATACATGTTGAAGTTATTATAAGTATCGCTGAAGCAAGGCGTATTAGCAAGTCGACGACTAAACAATTTTTTAAATAACTAAATTTTGTTTATAAACACACCGAGCAAGCATAGGCATTACAAAAGCGGACGCTGCACCAGTAGCGTAATCAGTCAGCTTCATGCATGCTTGTGCAGATGGCATTCCAAAGAATGAGCAATCCACAGACTAGAACTATTGACCGGTGTTTGGTAGCCATAAGTAACACCAGTATAACACTTTATTGCTAAAGCGCTATTCGAAATGGAAACAACCGTTAATAAGTAAAAGAAGAAATTCATTATTATCAATCTAAAATGGTTCTCACATGATAGGTAGAGTTGCCAGATTCACATGTGTACAAACCCCCGAATTTCGGGGGAGGGGGTCACCCGCAACCCGCAGGCCAAATGAATTTCGAACGCAAATTTTGCGGCCGAGACTCATTTCGCCCGCAGTTGCGGATGAGTCGCAAAATTTTTCGCCCCATATCCTCTACCCATTTTCCCCAAAACTTGGTAAAGCCAAACATTTTTTGAGTTGCATCCACTCCAAATATCACCAAAATGCTTCTCTCGAGCTAATTTTTAAATCCTCATACTCCGATTTCCTAGGTCCACGAGGTTCATACTTCGGTTCGAACTCTCGAGATATCGCCTCTTATAAGGCAAGACAGAAAAAGTTTCAAAAAAAGTCCATCCAACCAACAAAAAGGGTTTGAATCTAGAGGGTGTCTCACAAAAAACCGGAAACTTTCTTATTTCGGATTTTCTCAGCTTCCCGAAAAGATTTTTCAATGATCTTTTTTCTGCATATAGCTCGCCTCCTCTAGTTTCTTTTCCGGATGTTTTTAGCAAAAATTTCGAATTTTACATACTTGAAATTTGCGATCTTTTTACCAAGGTTACCGAAAATTTTCTTAAAAAGCTATTTTTTAAGACAACATGAAAGATTTTCGACCTTTTATTCGAATGCATGAAAATGGAAATTTTTTGCTAAAAACACCCAGAAAAGAAACTAGAGGAAGCGAGCTATATGCATGAAAAAGATTATCGAAAAATCTTTTCGGGAGCCGAGAAAACGCGAAATAAAAAAGTGCCCGGTTTTTTGTGAGACACCCTATACCTGACTAGGGTGGATGAGATTTCGAAATTGAAACTCTCGAAGATTTTGATCTCAAAATTAGGATTTTTTAGCGTTTTCGAGATCTCGAAGCTATCTTGGTATCGTCTCTAAATCGAGAGTCTCGAAGCAATCTCGATTATCGAGATTTTTTGCCGAGATTTTAACATTTAGGAGGCTGTCAGGCCCTTTCTTCCCTTGAAGGTTAAAATTACCCCTAGAGTGAGAAAATTGACAAAATTACAAAAAATGCGAAAAAATTAATGGCCGCAGGTGGGAATCGAACCTGGCACCAAGTCGCATTTTTATCACTACGCTATGGTGGTTGAATGGAATTAGGCTCATTGCAAACTTTCACTCGCCGTGAAGGTTATTATACTTTATAGTTTTGAAACGCAACACTTTATACGGAAGTAGAAAATGGAATAAAAACAATCTAACTTATTCACTAGAAACATTCACGAAAGACCTCGAAAAAAGTTTAGTTAGGTAAGCGGTTGGGTGATAATATTCTCCAAATTTTTGTTGGATTTGAGCAGTGCCGTAGAACGGGGACACGGCGCACCAAAATGACGAAAAGGTGCAGGTAAGGGTCAAAATAAAAACAATCATGATTGAATTAATTTTGAATTTGTTTTACAGCGTTGCCTGATCCAATAGAATTGAAATTTTTGTCGAAATTAGACATTTTTTGGGCAAAAACCTTTTTCCGGAGCTGGGATTCGAAACTGGCTCATTTGGTATAGATGGCGAACACTATGGAGGCATTTAATCGATTTTGCCTGGCTTCTTTGGTAAAAAAAGATTCGTAAAAAATCATAGTATCAATTTACACAAAAAGTTTAGCAAAACATTGAGCGTATTTTTGGTTTGTTTATATAAAAAAGAATCTGAGCCTATGATTATAAAAGAAACTTAAAAAGTCAGCCTGTTTCATTTTGTTGCGTTATTCTTTCAAAAAATGTTCGTTTTACTACTAATTGATTTATTTCCGTTTACTTTGGATTTGATAGCGTACCAAACATTTGCCTCAGCTCACCGAGCGCTTCAAAACGAGACTATATCATGGGGCTTTGGAGTTTAACCCATACGATTGGCTAACGTGCTCGGCCTTCACTCACACTCTTCGAAAATGTTGAAAAATTGCAATTTTAGATTTTTCCAATTTTTTCAAAAGTTTTCATGGAAAAATAATTGCGCCATAGTGTTCCCCGCATAAAAATGTGGATATGCACAAATTTCCATGAATTTTGCGAACAAAATAAAAAATGAATTTTGGGCGTGGGATCGAACCCGCGCCCTATGAGTGAAGAACGAGCACGTTAGCCACTCGGACATGGATCAAAACCCCAAGCAGGGATGCGCCCTTGGTCCGGACAACAGACGGACATCTGTGTCCGGACATGTGATATATAACGGCAACACGGACAAATCATGGGACGAACAAGGCTTGTCCGCGGTCAAAATGGGACGGACAAGGGTTGTCCAAAGTCAAGACGGACATCGAGTGGGACGGTAACTATAACTCGAGGAAATGGGATTTTTTCAAAAAATGCAATTTTCTCGGGTTTCCTGATCTTTTTAGCGCCCCAAATAAACTTCACTAAAGCTCTGGGTGTAATTTTTCACGAAGAATCGAAATGCGCCCTCTTTCGTCTCATGAAAAGCGCAGGAATCCCGAGAAAATTGCATTTTTTGAATAAATCCCATTTTCTCGAGTTATGGTTACCGTTCCACTCGATGTCCGTCTTGACTTCGGACAACCCTTGTCCGTCCCGTCTTGACCGAGGACATCCCTTGTCCGTCAAGGTATTGTCCGTTGTGCATCCGTATGTACAAAGGGCGCATCTCTGACCCCAAGACCCCATGATATGGTACTCGTTTTGAAGCGCTGGGCGAGCTGAGTCGATTGTAGAACTTTTTTAAAATTTTGACCCTTGCCTGCACCTTTCCGGCATTTTCTCGCGCCGGGCTCCCCTTTCCTAGTCAGCCATCCTCCCTACGCCACTAGGGGAGGGGGATCAACTTGGTTCCCCATGGCCACTTTTTCGCTATTTTTCTCCCAAAATCGGAAAAAAGAGATCACAACAGTATATACATAATCTAATTTCAGAGGGAGGGGTGGGAAAACTTTTTTGGTCGTTCCGCCGAGCGCCGTCGAGATATTTTCCACAATTTTGGTTATGGGGGTCTATGACGATTTACCAAACTCCACTTTCACCAAACGGACTTTTCACCAAGCAGACTTTTTTATCAAACGGTACTTTGTGCTAGGGAAAGTTCGATGCAGAGCCCAAAATACAGATTTTAACGAAACAAAAAGAATTAGCAAATAATTTCTGGTCGTTGACTTTTCAAACTCAATTTAAAAGTAGATGCGGTTTTGTGAAATTTATTTATTCAAACAATAAATTACAATGTACCAAGTCCACTATCGCTAATGCAATATGCTTTGATCGAAAGTAGTATCTGTTTTATCGCTTTTTATGCAGAACTATTCCGCAACATAAAGAGAAAATGATTGAGCATTGGCACTAAATGTGCAACAAGGTAAAATTATGAAAGATCACTAGAGAAAAGCAAATTGGAGACAAATAAAATAGCACTACTTTTCACCAATTGGATATTCACCAAAAATGTTCAATAAAATTATTCAATGGTAATTCCGAATATTCATATTTCACATTCGGTAAAAATTCCTATTTGGAGAAAAGTCCCGTTTGGCGAAAGTGGAGTTTGGTGAATCATCCAACCCCAACTGAGAGCGTTCAAGCCTCCATCAAAATATATGCGGTCATATTATTTTGATTTTCAGGCATGTTAATTTTATTCGGAGCCTTTCTGGCGTCATTTTCTCAAATTTTTGCGGAGAACATCACCATCTCATGCCACATTAGTGGGGATGCTAACCGTACACATCCGAATCTTGGTATATCACATGGCATGCAAGGAGATCTAATTGAATGTTCTAATTATTTGAGTGGGTGCCATGTAAATAATTCAAATTTGGAGAAATCCCGCAGTCAAATCGAGTGTGTTACAAACGTGGGAATAACTGTAAGTATGGTTCAAAAAAATCTGCCAAACTTTTGAGATACTTACAGTATTTTCTCTAAAATAAGACCTGGATTTTTTTAAGTCTTCAAAGGAGGGCGTTAATTTGGATTTTTTGAATTTTTGGCGTTATAAACCCCCACGGGGGATTCTTATTTTAGAGAAAATACGGTAATTAAAAAAGGCATTTTCCGACCCGACCCCAAAATTAGATCTCCTTGGACAAAGGAAACATTAAGGGCTTCGGAATTAAAAGTCTCCCTCCCCCGGCCCAAAAAACAACCCCAAAAATAATTTTTTAAAGGACTAGTCCACAAAAAGTTGCCATACACTACTCCAATCATCTTTTTCATACGAAGTCATAAAACTATATTACTATCCTCATTTCAGGTCAATTGCACCTATACCGATTTTTGGCTAAGAGATACTCATTGTGGTCCTGAATTCAACGACTCTTCTTGTGAAATGATGACAATTAGTTGTCCCAAAGAAGAATTAGTTATGACCACTGCTAAGGGAGAAGACCTAATTCTCTTGCTCTCGAACTATAATGCTATATATCAATATGATCTGTCTGAAAACCGAAAGTTGAGATTAGTGGACAATCCTAATTATGGTTTTGATATGGATTATTGGTTGAAGGGTTCGGTAGGTTATATCTAAAGTTCAGACGTTCCGACGAAGAATATTGCGCCTAAATACAGTCAGTAGGAATCAAACTTGCTTCCGTGCACGGTCGAAAATTGCTGGCTGTCGATACAGACAGAGAGGAGGAGACGCCATGCCATCTTGTGGTCTTCTCCTCGGAAATTTCGGGTTTGGGACATGTGCCCTTGTTGACCCCCCCCCCATAGCTAAGGGTCTTATATAACAGGGTGGTTAAAAAAAATTGAAATTTTTATGATTTTTTACTCGAATTTGGGACCCGAAAATTTTTTCTAAAAATGACCCATATAGGGGTAATTCTATGCGGGGAATCGATTGTTCGTTTTCCCAAACCCTGAAAATGCTTTCCTGATCCTGAATAGGGAAAAATTGGGTTTTTGAAAATGCGGAAAACAACCATTTTCGCTTCAAAAACCCAATTTTTTCCCTAAATCAGGATCAGGAAAGCATTTTCACGTTTCGGGAATGCTCGCAATCGATTTCTAGAATAAAATTACCCTAAGGATCATGTTTAAAAATTTTTTTCGATCACCAGTGCACCCCTCCCTCTAAGGTTAAAAAAGGTTTAAAAAATTAAATTATTTTAAGACAATAATCTGGTCAGATATAAGACATAAGATCTACATGTGTAACTTCACTACAAATTTACAATTTCCAAAAATGATTTCTTGTGATGACAATGGCAATCACGCTGTTCTTGTTGAACATAACATTAGATATGTAAATGGTTTAGCTGTTGACTGGATCCATGGATTACTGTTTTGGACCGATTTTGAATTGAACACGGTGAGCCTAAACTAGAAAAACCTTTATTTGTACTCAGCTTCCCAATGTTCGTTAAGAATAAGGGTATTCAGTATCACCGGTGCCAAATTTGGGAGGGGAGGGAGTTTTACGGTGGACCAAAATGGAAAAAAAGATCTTGGGCGATATTTTAAAAACGGTTAACACCACTCGATTCAGATCATCGAGACGAGTAAGTCTAGATCTATATTGTACATAGCGGCCACAGGATTCTATGGCCGAGTGGTAGTGTGACAATTTTGCAGTGTATAGGTCGAGGGTTCAAATCCCAGCCCGAAATTAAAGTTGACTAAATCCCATGAAAATTTTTCATATCTCTATTTTGTTCTCTAAAACATTTTGCTTTCATTTTTTGGCCAGTAAATAAACGCTGAACTGTATAGTAAGTTAGGTTTTAACAAAGTTAAATTATGACTATATAGCTCTACCAAGTATTGAATGGCCAAAAAATGGTTGCAAAGTGTTTTAGAGACCAAAATAGGGATATGCAAAAATTTTCATGGAATTTGGACAACTTTATTTTCGATCTGGGATTCGAACACCCTATAAGCTGCGAATTTGTCACACTACCACTAGGGTATACCGTGGATTGGGTTTAGGAGGGGGAAGTTTTGGGCTTTTATCTCAAACATTTTAATTTTTTTCACCCCGAAAATTAAAATATCTTCACGTTTGAGGATGGTTCCTGCTCCTCCTCCCATAATTACGGCACTGAGTATCACAATGAAATCTCGGGCCCATTTCTTCCCTGAATCAGAAATTCATAAAGTGTCTTAAAGTTTATTTCGTCTTTGGGCTATAACTTCACAGCACCTTTTAGGGGTCTGTATTTACATAAATATTTTTTAACCCGTCTCTTCCGAGAATCGATTTTTGTAATCTTATGATGATTTTTTGTTTATTCATAATTTAACTTGCACAACGATGTTTTTATTTTGTCCAAAATCTTTTATAGAGTGTGAGAACTAAAAATGCCTAAATTTAGGATGGTCGGCGCTAGGGGGTACGTTAAGTTATTTTTTATTTTAACACCAAATAATTATAAATTGCATGTAAATACAAATATTTGCTACATAAACATTAAATAAATCAAAATTTTATGCCTTAGGGACGTGTATGAAATTTTTCGAAATACAATTCATGAAGGCCCACACGGCATTTGCCACAGATTCTTGTGCTTTTTTTGACGTATAGGGTAATGCCGACCATCCTATTTTTAGAATATGCTTTCAGAGTCGTTTTTAGCTCAAATTTATTGACTTGTAAAATGCAAAAAAAATATTTTTTGAAAGTTCGCACGTAGTTTTAAATATTTTTCAAAAAATTTTTTCCAAAAATTAACTTTTTCGATTTTTAAAAAACTAACCAATTTTACCTTGTTAACACCATAGTTTCGAAATTTTAAAACTCTCACAGAAAAATATAGACAAGTTTAAAAAGCACACGACTTGATTTTTCCTTTTGGCTAAAACGCGAATAACGACATGCAAAAAGAATTGGGTCGAAAGCAAATTTTATAATTTTTTTATGCACACATTAAGTCACAACCTATTTTTAGGATGGGCGGAAAAGACGGGTTAAAAAAGATGAGAAAAAAAATTAAAAAATGTGCGGAAAATTCCGTGCAGAAGATCCGTGCGGAAGATCCTGTGCGGTCAATTCCTTAAAAAACTGTGCGGCGCATTCATTCCTATTGCCGAAAAAAGCAGGAAACGCGCAAAACTCTAAATTTTAATTTTTTTTATAGATCATCTTGGTCAAAAACTTCCGATATAGTCAAAAGTGCCCTTTATTGTGATTTTTTAGGCCACAAATAATAGGTCATGCCAAAGAATTGAATGTAACACAAAAATTTACACTAGAACGTTGGCTAGCGACCATATAGAAAATTGTAGCCCAGAATTTCAGCTTTCAAATGAGTGATCAACTAGCTCTCAGATATTTTCCTAGGCAGAGTTATGAGGATTACAAGAAAAGTAACAAAAGCTTAGTAACTCGTATTTTGAGGTGGGTATCCACCCGGTATATACCTACCTAAAAACACTTTTTTCGAAACAATTTTTATGACATCATGTTCAGTGTCAAAAACTACCCTAGAATATACCGTTGTAACGCTGGCTCCTTTCGTGCTAAATATAATAGTATAGTAAACTAGCCTAGAATTAAGCTATTTTCATCCGCGCTATGTATGGATACTAAATGTCCTCCAGCTGCTTGACATGTGGCTTCAGCATTATTAAATGTTTGTGTACCATCATATAGCTAAAAAAGCTCTTTATTGTCAATAAGTTTACGCCGTTCCTAACTTTATAACACTTATCATTATAGGCGGACCATCCACCACATGGGCATCCAGGATCTGATGCTTTTGTTGATAAACCAGTCGGAGTTGTTTCAGTAGGATAATTATTAGGTCCTTTGATATTATTGTCTAAATTTGAGCAAGGTGATTAACAAAAAAAAATAGGATGAAAATTGAAGATTCAATACATTAATTTCGTTTTTGGTTGTAGAATTTTGACTTTAGATAAGCAATAAAAAATTGCCTAAAAATTGTAAAAATGAACTAAAAAATTTATTTTTCATTTATTTTTTTCGTTAACCACTTTTTTGGGCAATTTTATGCAAAAAATTGAAAAAATCACTCGGTTTTTTTGTAAAATTGCTTCTTTGGACTTTAAATGAAGCTTGTTGACCAAAAAGTGTTGAACCCCATAAATTGCAAAAAATGGGCTAAAATCGACAAAAAGTAGATTTTAAACATTCGTCAACCACATCTTATTCAACTTTTAATAGGAGAAAATGGGAAAAATCATTCCATTTTATCTTTTAATATTAAACGACAAATGTCTGTTTGTTTGTCTGTGCCACCGAATTTTGTAACCTTAAGTCCAATCCCGTTACGACTTCGATTTTTGAAAAGAGCTTGGCGAGAGAAGAAAAATGACACCAAAATCATGGGGTACCCCCTCTAGAAAAATTAAAAAATCAATTTTTTTCATTTTAGCCTTTTATGCTTTAATATGTGTTCATAAATGAAACACTTTTATTTATTTGCCTTCATGGCGCAGTTGGTAAAGCTTTAGTTTTGCATTCGGAAAGAGGCAGGTTCGATCCCCGCATAAATATTTTTGCATTTCAATAAATGTTCTTTTTTTAAAAAAAATCGATTTATTTGAAAAAAATTCGAAAAAATTGAAAAAAATTCTAAAAAATTCGAAAAAATTGAAAGAAATTGTTTCGGTGTAAAAACAGTGGAAATTTCGGTAAAAAACCGGGAAATTTCTGTCAAAAAAGGGGAACTCGGTCTTCCGTGCATCTAACAGCCTAATTGGTGTTTACCATTACTGAGCAGGCGTGTAGGGCCGTGCCTGCTATGAAGCATTGGATAACAACTTAACTGTTGTGAGACTTAATGAGTCCTAGCCTGATGGACCGCCAACACCGGAACAAGAGATTGACGATTCGGGAGTACCCTAGAGGTATATTAGATAAATTGGCCGGAAATGCTGTAGCTTGGTCAACCTGGGCCGCGCCCTAGGTATGCAAATGACCTCTTACGAGTTTGCAGCATAATCGAATTCAAACTTCTTCTCCCTTCCGGGCGCGAAGCGCTCGGTTCCCCGGTTCTATAGTTATAATTTGAACTGATTGCGTTATAAGCCAGAACCAATATAAAATCAATACAAAAAACTGCTTACATCACTGGTTACAATACGTAGTAAAATCCAACTTACTATGCTTTTTTGTAACTAACACAGTCGTGACAATAATTGCTGCAACTACGATAGCCCATGCTAAGCAAAAAGCAATAATATAATATTTTTTATTGCCCTCAAATGGAGGTAGACATCCACATAATTTATTTGAAGTCGTTCTTGGTTCAATTTCGATTCTATTAGGTGGCTCAGGGTCTAGGTTCGTCCAAGCGTCATTGGATTGGAAAACTGGGGTCAAACGAGAAGTCGGTTTGATAGAAGGAGACACTTGAGAGGGAGGTACTGGAGAAGAAGGCACATCGTATCTATGTGGAGGTAAAGGCGGTCTAGGTGCGGACCAACCTGAGCTGAAATTTGAATCAAAACCTCTATCATTTTCGCTGACCGATTTATTTGTTTGAGAGAATATAGAATCCTATAAAATCAACATTGTCGAATAGCATCTTAAATTAAAAGCAGTGATTTAAAGGGACACTATTAACGGCTTATGTTATGCTCTATTATTTTAAAAAATTCACCAAAAATCGAGTTTTA
>JAQGCO010000237.1:0-12168 GCA_034700925.1 Acrobeloides cf. buchneri Gr-Nem-00862
ATAAATTTATAAAAGACAACTTCCATTTTTGTTGAAAGGTTTACTGGAACCAAAGTTTTATTGTTTCTCGTCACTTTCCTTGGGAAATTCGGGAAACCTTTACTGTCAAATGGACCCAGCACGCTCCCACTTATCACATTTTTATAATTTGTTTTTTTAATTGTAAAATAAAATAAATAAAGCATAAATTTTTAATCAGGCGGGGGTTTGAACCAAACATGGCCAAAGGGGGAGGAGTCTCCCCCCCCCTAACCAATCAGGCAAAAAGGCCAAAAATAGGACCAACCTGGCATCGGAGAGGCTGGGTTGGTTCTTTTTTTGGTCGCCCTCTTTTTGGGTCTCTCATTATTTTGGAAAATTTTCGATAAGGGGGGACTAAAGCAAATTTTTGAAAATTTTAGGGACCCAACCCAGCACCAGACCCCCTCTCCCCCTCTTTGTCCATCTATGGTTCGAACCAGCGTCCAAAATGCCGCGTTTGAAGTTGGCGATTTTTGAGACTTGTTTTGAAATTTACATTGCCGCCAAGGTCCCTGATTCAGGGTCTGAATCAGGGATCTTGGCCCCCTCCCTCTAATTAACGCCCCCTCTAGGGGGTATTGAAAAATTAACGCCCCGGGGCGTATATTACAGTATTTACTGTATGTCACAGTGGCTTAGTGATTCCCCCGCCTCCGTGCTCCCTTGCTTTGTTGAAAAAATGTAAATTTTGGTCATATTTTGAAACAAAGGCAATTTTTGTGGAAAAATAGTAAATTTTGCCAAAAAATGCATGTCACTATTTTGAATAATTTTGTCACTTTTTTGAACAAGTTTTCACTATTAAGATAGTGACGTATGGAAACTTCTATGCTGCAAAATTCTTCGAGTGGAATGAAGCAAAAATTTAAAAAAATTTTCAGATCATCATGTGAAATAATAACGTGGTACGATGTGTATTATTATCTACAAAATTTCGGCCTTTCTCATTAGCTTTTCTTAAAACATGAAAGTTTTTCAATCGTCATCATTCTCACTAGGCAACGCAAGGCATAATTAAAAAATGTTTGAGTAAAAAGATGATGATTCCAGCGGTCCGTGAAATATTTATTTTGCAAATTTATCAAATGAACTCCTTAATACATCAAGGGTATCCTAACGTTGATAAATGCTTTACCATTATTTTCGTTAGATGTTAGGGGTCATCCAGATATTACGTAATCAAAATTTTCGGGTTTTTTGACCCCCCCCCCCCTGTAATCAACCGTAATCATTTGGCTACCCCCTCCTCCCTACTTGATTACGTAATATCTGGATGACCCCTTATATAAATTCTCAATAAAAATCTCAATTTTCTCATTCAACTAACACAACTCTAGTATAAGAGTTTAAAAAATGCGTGATTCCAACGGCACGGGGAATATTTATTTTGATGATTTATTTGTCAATGGAATTCCTTACTACAGTATATTGTTTTATACTATAAATGGTACCCTATCGCTGATAATTTTGTTAGCTTTACCATTATTTTTTTATGGGTCTTTTATAAATTCTGGGTATCACAGAAATTATAGGTAATAATTATGTGTAACTGCTTAACCCTCAAAACCCGGCTGGAGTCTGTGACAAACGTAAACAATTCATATCGCTTCAAAATTAAAGAATTTTTTGAAGCGGTCTTTTTTAGGTGTGGCTCTGGAGGATGTGAATCTTTTCCACAAATTTTCATTGCAGTACACAAACGGCTTCTATTTTTTAGAAGAATTAGATTTTTTACTTTTTTCAAAAAAGTGTCCTAACTGTTTCATTTTGGGAAGTTTTCACTCGAATTTTTTTATATAATTTTCCTCAAACAATCATCTTTCAAATGCAAAAAGAATTAGGGCAAACGAATACGTATTTATTTTTCTACGGCTTTTTGAAGTTTGGGACCCATCGAAAATTTTCAAAAATTCATAAAAAATTTTCTTCGAAGGCTAGCGACCTAATTTAAAATTTTACAAAAACTAGAAAACAAGTACTTTCAAATAATTACAAAAGAAAGTTCTCATAACATTAATATTGCCTGATTTGGGCTATTATCTTTCACATATGAATTATCATTAGTGCCGTACTCAGGATTTTGTGGAGGGGTGGCCTTTTTGACCACATAGCTCTTGTGCGGTTTTTTATTTTCGCTTCAATACATAAACTCCTTCCCTGGAAAGCATTATCATGCTTAGTTAATGTGCGAAATCGATTCCCCGTATAGAAATCCCCTGGGAAGGTCGAAAATTTCATAAAAAATCATTAGTCCACTCATTTTTTAGGATAGTTTCAATAAACATCTATTTTGCATTCTTCTTATTCTCGTGTGGAAATTTTGTTTATTCTCTATTGGTTTTATCCAGAATTAGTGATCGTGATCACGACTTTATTTTCTCCTTTTTTCGGTTCGAAGCTGCTTTTGGTACAGCTTTATGGAGAGCCGCGTTTTTGAGCATAGCATTAGAGCGAACAGCAGCTACATTATTCAATAAAAATTACGAAAAATCAGGACCCTTATGGTTAGCATTAACTTTGATATTGTTTGCTGTAGGTTTTATCACGATCTTGAGTTAAATTTAACAAACATTTAGCTATTATTGGGAGCACTAATTCCTGTAGCCCTTTTTGTATGTAAGTTTTATATTGAGTTTAATATTGAATTCGCCTTAATTTTTTAGTTCGAATTCAATTTTTTATTTTTGATGGAATTATTGCTGCTATTGATTTTGCTGTCATACTAGTAAATTTGTCATTATTTTCAAATTCATAATTAGAATTCTTTTAGGCTGTGGCTTTATTGTTATGGAGTAACAAAAGTTTAAGGAAATTAAAAATGAGTACTCAAATTGTGCTAACTCAGCGATATCAGGTATATCTCGTTCATAAATTATTATTCATAAAAATAGATCACGGAAAACTTGAGAATTTTACATATTATTACACCTCTAATTATTGTCGGCACGATCTTTGATTTTCTTGCAATAATTGCCTCAGGATTGCAGACTAAGTTTGACTTTACTACGCAGTTGTACTATCCGTTATATTATGGGGTATGTTTTTTTAAAGAGGCAATGTCTCGAAATATCGAAGATGACCTTAAGGGGGTGGGCGTACGCCGAAAAATGTTGCTATAAAAAGCATGTACATTGGGTCATGTAATAGAAAAGGTGTTCGAAAAATTAATTAATTTTTTGTACAAAAATCCGGGTCCCTTGATTGGACAAAATTTATGGAAATAGCTCTAGATGAAACTTTTTTCCAACAATTTCTCCATTCCTATCTAAAAATGATCTAAAACACCCCTACTTTGTTTTATATTTGTTCCCGGGCCAAATCCGCATAAACCTTTTACTGGCTCTAAAGTTGATGGTCCACACTCCAAAAACTAAATTTTAGATTAACAATCTTTATGTATCGATAGCCTTAATCCTACTGTTCAAATATAATATCAAAGCTCGTAGAAGAATTGTTTTACTCTTGTTTAACAAATGTCAATCTACGATTGTACCAGAATCTGTTAACATAACAAATGTTGATGGAAAACAACTTGTCATCAACGAAACACCCGATATTCATTTTAATCATTTAACATCGTTTTGGAAATAAATAATTGCACTATAACGAACAAAAATAAAACGCTTTTAACGGAACAGGATTTGAATTTTTGAAACACACCAATATTCAGCTGAAAATTTTCAAGTTTTTTAAAATTTCATAAAAATAACCCTATAGGGGTTTTTCTTTTCGAGAAACCAATTGTGTAGCTGGTGAAATAGTTCAGACCGATGTGCATAAACGAAGTAATGACTTGGCCAAAGGAAGAGGCCTCATCTAGTGACTGACTGGCTCAATGCCTAAGGACTCGGATAGTAATGATAAATATAATTCAGGTATACCCAGCACACATGCACAAGGTCTTACGTCAAAAATTTCAATACTACATCATGCATTGCGTTATGGGTCCCCAATTTTCGATTTGGCGACCTTTTTTTGGTCAACTTAACGCAAAATTCTCAAGTTTTTGCGCCTAAACTTTCGCCAAACGACATATTTTTAAATTTTTTGCCGGATACTACATATTTTTTAATTTTTTGCCGGATACTACTACATGTCTTTCGTATTCTTGTGCATGTGTGATACTCAGCTTAAATGCCTACCTGCCACCAGTCCAATATTTTGAACTGCTACAATTGCGTTCATTAATGAACCTTGAAAATATTTCTCTATCCCTGGTTTAGCATATTTCGCATAAATTAGCCTAAAATAGTAACATGAAATAGGCATTTAGAGTCAGGGAAGCTTTTTCAAAGTTCGGCAATGCGTGAAATCAATTTCTCGCATAGATAAGCCCCTATAGGATTATCTTGGTGCAATTAAAAAAAATTGAAATTTTGAAAAATCGCAAAAATCCGGTTTTTTATGCGCCACCTAAAAACAAAAAATATTACGCTACTGACAAAGCATGATAAATTTTCTTGGTCTAAAGTCAACCAAATTTTTTTCTTCAAAAGATACATATACAGTAGTGAATAAAAAAGTAATGCATCAAACCTTAATTATCATAAAGAATTTCATCATAACAGAAAATTTTTCATAAAAAGTGATGTTCTACAAAGTTGTTCGTCTTGATCTAAGGAACATCTTTGCAGAACATCACTTTTTGCGAAAAATTTTCTGTTATGATGAAAGTCCTTGTGATAATTAAAGGTTTGATGCATTACTTTTTGTTGCTACTGTAACATACTTGAATCAAGATCAGAATTAAAGGACATCCAGGCCACAACTTTTTATAATTATAACATAAAAAATCGAAGTTTTCTGAGGTAATTTTATTCGAGGAATCGATTTCACGCATTTTCGAAACATGAACAAATCTAGATGACTCTGATTCAACCAACTTTCGCTTCAATGCACCTATATTTTCCTGATTCAGAGTCAAGGGTGTTATTTTAGATTCTTTTATAAAAATCATCATCTGGGGTAATTTTATATGAGGAATCGATTGCGCATATTTTCTATACATGAAAAATTTACCCTGACTTTGATTTAATCGATTTTCGTTTCAATATACCTACGTACGGAAGATAATTTAGAAAAGAATCCAAGCTAGCAACCTTGACCCTGAATCACGAAAAAATAAGTGTATTGAAGCGAAAATTGGTGAAACAAAGTCAGATAGATTTTTTTATGCTTCGAAATGCACTAGGGACAGAAAGTGAATCCATAATACATGCTCTAGATCGTGCTAGTCAAAGAAGAGCTTGTATTATTATAGCTCATAGATTGTCTCTATAGTGAATGCAGATCATAGGTCGGCAAAGTGGGGGGAGGCGGGGAGGGGACCCTGATGAGGTGGTCCCCCACCACCTCCACCAAAAAACGACCTTTTTTTAGCTTGAGATAGTCTTCTGCACCAATTTTTATGGACCACCTCATATGTCCGGCGGGGTCTATGTGTGATCACTCCTCAATTTTGGGCCCATGAGTGCGTGGTCCCCCCCCCCTCAACTTTGGGTCCGTGCGTGGGTCAGGGGGGGAGGCTCCCCCTTGTCGACCTATGTTGCAGATTGTATAGTGGTTGTTAAAAATGGAGCTGTTATTGAATAAGGTAATACAATTATTAAAAAGAGTTTATTTTTATAAAAATTCAATTATTTAGGTACTCAACGGAATTGATAAACAAGAAAGGTGCTTATTTCCATTTGACGCAAAACAAAATACGATTAGGGAATAAATTCTGAGAAAGATCACTTACAGGGTGTTTTTGCACAGCCTCCTAACAAATAAAGTTGAATATCTCAGCGAATTTAAAAGATTTTCAAATGCAGTCTTTTGCATGATATTAGTTTACCAATAGGACAATATGCAAATATTTTCAAAATTTTGAATGAGTCTGAGTATCGAAACGAAAACCTGAATTTGAATTCTTTAAGGAATTTTGAAAAATTCCGCCGCCATCGATAGAGCGCATCGAAAAACGGAGTACCCAAATTTCGTAAAAAAACATATTCTTCGTTTTCGAGAAAATTTAATTCAAAGTTTATTAAAAATGGTTGAAATTTGCATACTATCATTTTTCGATGCGCTCTATCGATTGGTGGCGGAATTTTTCAAAAATTCCTTAAGGAATTCAAATTCAGGTTTTCGTTTCGATACTCGGACTCGTTCAAAATTTTAGAAAATATTTGCATAATATGTCCTATTGGCCAACTAATATCATGCAAAAGACCGCATTTGAAAATCTTTTAAATTCGCTGAGATATTCAACTTTCTTTGATGAGAGGTTGTTCAAAAACACCCTGTACTTCAAGTTGTAAACCTGAAATAAGCTTGACATTGAAGCGTATTCTTATAATGAATAAAAGTTCGTTCTCTCACATCCTTTTTCTCAAAACATGCTAATTTCTATATTGCCAAGATTTTCACTAGGCAACGCACATTGCTACATTTAATTACACGTCTAAGTAAAAAGATGCGTGATTCCAACGGTCCGGGGAATATTTATTTTGATGATTTATTTACCAATGGCATCCCTTGGTATAGTTTATTGTTTTATACTATCAATGGTGGTCTAGCGCTGATAAATTTGATAGCTTTACCATTATTTTTCTATGGGTGTTATATAAATTCTGGATATCATCGAAATTATAGGTAATCATTAGTGTCCGATCCCGGGATCGGCCCATTGGCCGGGATTTTTTGGCAGTATAACTTTTCGTACAATTGTCGTGCGTACGAACTTTTCGTACGGTACTTTTCGTGTGATACTTGTTACAGTACTTTTCGCACGGCACTTTTCGTACGGTATTTTTCGTACGAACCTTTCGTACAAACTTTTCGTTGCCTGATTATCAATAAAATCCGTTTATTGACAAGAAAAAAAAACAAAATGCTCTTGCATCCAGTTACGGCGCTATGGGGTTTCCAGAACAACTTTTGAATCGGTCTAATAAAATTTTTGCTCTAGAGGAATCGAACCCTCGACCATTTTAAGTGTAAAGCGAGACGCTTGCTACTTCATCATGGGCGAAGCCTTTTTCTCTTGGTGGAAGAATGCCCTATTTTTAACATTCTAATGCCACTCACTTCTTAGGATAGTTTCAATAAACATTTATTTTGCCTTCTTCTTATCATCTTGTGGAATTTTTGGCTATTCTCTATTAGTTTTATCCAGAGTTAGTGATCGTGCTCATGACATTATGTACTACTTATTTCGATTCGAATCCGCATTTGGTGCGGCTTTATGGAGATCGGCGTTTTTGAGCATAGCATTAGAACGAACAGCAGCTACGCTATTCAATAAAAATTACGAAAAATCAGGACCTTTATGGTTAGCATTAACATTGTTATTGTTTGCTGTAGGTTTTATCACGATCTTGAGTTAAATTTAAAAAATTTAGCTAATGTTGGGAGCAGTAATTCCATTAGCCTATTTTGTGGGTAAGTTTTATAATGCAGTTAAACCTAGATAATACGCCACTCCTGGGAACCGGCCCCAAGGTGGTGTCTTATTGCGAGTAGCGTCTTATCTAAGCGCTTTTATACCAGAAAGTGTTCCCCTCGACAGGGACTAGGGTGACGTATTATCGGGAGGAGTATTATCGAGGTTTGACTGTAGCTTAATATTGGGTGTTACCTTAATTTTTTAGTTCGCACTCAATTTTTTGTTACTGTAGGAATTATTGCTGTTGTTGATTTTGCCTGTATATTGGTAATTTATCATTACTTTATAACCTTAACTAAACACTTTTAGTCAGTATCATTGTTATTCTGGAGCAACAAAATTATGAGGAAGTTAAAAATGATTACTCATGTCGTATTAACTCAACGATATCAGGTACAGGGTAGTCCAAAATAAATCGTGATTTTGTAAATTTAATATATAGGGCTCCAGAAATTCTTTATCGACAATTTTTTCATTAGTGGGAAAGTGTGTACGCTGAATACGATCAAATAAGTCTGTTTTAGCGTAATTCATGTTTTCATATCAATATTCAGTCTTTTCAAAAAATTGGTGGTTAAAGACTAAATCTTATTTTATACTGCTGATGATGTCTATAAAAATCAATTTGTGATGAAATTTTCGACCTTCCTAGGGTTTTTGAAGGCGCTGAACACGAACCTGGCACTATTTTTTGTTCCAGACCTCGGAAATTTCATCAAAAATCGACTTTTAAAGCTAAATATCAATAGAGTAAAAAGGAAACCCTAATTTTTTAAATTAGTCTGTATATTGAAACGAAAACATAAACCCGCTCAAAAAGGCTGATTGGGTCATATGCATACATACTTTCCCACGAATAAAAATTTTTTTATCGAAAATGAATTTCTGGAGCCCTATGTATTAAATTTACCAAATCACGGTTCTTTACCATCCTATATCTTGTTCTAAACTTCAACATTTATAAAAAATAGATTACGGAAAATTTGAGAATTTTGCATATTATTACACCTCTAATTATTGTCGGCACGATCTTTGACTTTCTTGCTTTAATTGCTGCTTCATTACAGACAATGTTTGACTTTACTACACAATTGTACTATCCGTTTTATTATGGGGTACGTTTTTAACACTTACCCGAGTTTTTTTATACACTTACAGGGTGCGGAAAAAGTTCTGTCGTGTAAGTACTGACCGAAAAATCGGTATAACAAGTATATTTGCCCAAATATAGATTTATTGTAAAGAACAGATCCCAACTGGAGGTGCTTCGGAAAAGATCCACGTGGTGTACGCCATGATTCTGAGTAATTTTATTCCAAGCTTTTTATTGAAGCGGAAACTTGCTATAGGTGTTTAGATAATAGTTGGAGGGCAACTTCTTAGCTTTACAATGAGTGGTCGACGAGATCTCAAAACAACTCCTACGATGAAATATGACTATTTCAATAAAATGTTCACACTTCTGGAAACAACCCTTTGCAATGTCGCATCGTCGATTCTGCTGAATGAGACGGTTCCCAATCTTGTTGAAGTGTCCAGGGAGGATTTTTGAAGTGATCATGATCCATAGGGCTAGTACTTCTCTAGTATGAGTTTTTGATATATGCCGATGGTTATTTTCACTCCTCGCTCGAAAAAAAGACACAAAATTTCTCCTTTAAAGAGTATTTGGGCAAATATACAAGCTTTTATACCGATTTTTCGATCAATATTTACGCAACAGAACTTTTCCTCCCCCTATATGCCTAGGAAACATCAGGTAAAAATTAGGGAAAGCTAGGGTATTTTAGTGAAAACAACATGTATGGCTTAAACTAAATTTTAGATTAACAACCTTTATGTATCAATGGCATTAATTCTACTGTTTAAATATAACATCAAAGCTCGTAGACGAATAGTTTTACTCTTGTTTAACAAATGTCAATCTACGATTGTACCAGAATCTGTTAACATAACAAATGTTGATGGAAAACAACTTGTCATCAACGAAACACCCGATATTCATTTTAATCAATTAACAACATTTTGGAAATAAACAATAAACTATGTAAAGCGATATTTTTATATATAAATAAACTCTAAAATTCTTAATTTGAGAAAAAAATACCCTAAAAGTGCAATTGACCCCCTTTGCGCGCTAATAATCGCGCCGCTAAATTTCTCAATTGCATTCTGTTCTTTTTTAAGTACGACTTATGTTGACCTATTCCAAACTTGCTTATCTTCTCGAAACGAGTCTTTCACTCGTAATAGCTGATCCTACTTACGGAGACAAATACAAACAACCGAGTATGGCTACCAAAGTGAGAAGCAGAAGACCTTTTCTGCTTAACCCACAGACGGCTACGTAAAAGTCGTAAAATTTGGAATTTTTAGAAAATTTATTTTTTTATTACATCTTTAACTTTTTATTTATTACTAAACTTTTACCATATTGTTATCAACGTGTAATTTGTACATACGATCTAGGAAAATAGTGATTACAAATGTTGACTTGTTTGATTTCGAAAAAAATCGAAACCCGAAACGAAATCGGGTATTTTTGATAAAAAAAATTCGATTTTTTAACAAATATGTCATTTTTAGGCCTTTTTTGCCAAAAATCGATTAGTTGTCAAAATAACACTTTTTTGTCCAATTTTTCCTTTGGGGAGAAAAATATATGATACGCTCGGAGTCACTTTTGGAGGAAAAAAATAATACGCTCGGAGTCACTCTCGAAATTCCACCAGCGCTGGGTCCCCGGTACATATGAAAAATCTTACCATAAATTTTTTCGCTTGTAGCGATTTTTTTGTTTCAATGTAAGGATTTCATCAATAATTTTCGTCGTGTGGAGCACATCGACCAAAAAAGTCGACAATCGAATGAGTGTGCGCGTAGCAATTTAAATTTTTTTGGTGCGAGGAGAGTACTTTTTTACTATGTATCTCTGTGCTCGTTTTTGAAAACTCTTTAAGTGAAATAGATGAAACTATAAATTTTTTTTAGGAATATTACTTATTGAATGTTATTTTCTTGTTAATTTATATTTCCAAATTATGTTTCAATGCAGATTTTTGTTATTTTATTTATTAATCCTCTTTATACCATTTTTTACTTATGGAAATTCTAATGAAAAGGTTGAAAAGAAAAATGAAGTAATTTTTATAATATGTATTTTTATACTTACATGGGAATGGTTGCAAGATATGAAAATTCTTTAAATTGCACTATCAATATCAACCCTCTTTTAAAGAGCTTTTTAGGGTTTCATTTCAAGGTGTTCAATTATACCAAAAAATTTCAAAAGAACAATTGAAGTATTTTAAAGGAAATAGCTAAAATAAACTCAAAAATAGCTACTATAAACGTGTAATGTTGTCCAGACGAGTCTATGAAATAATGATAGAAAACCGAACCAGCCGGTTCGAATTGAATCGGGAATTTTTGCACAAAAACCGAAATCCGGTTTAAAATGAACTTTTCAAATTGAACCGAAAACGGAATAAACCGGGGCCTAAAAACTGAACATTTTTGAAGCAAAATTTTAGTTTTTTCATACAATAATTTAACCCTTTTTTATAACGTTAACATGTATCTTTCAAAAAAATTTTGAATTTACGCCAAACTTTTGAATGCTTCTGTTTGTTTTTGATTTGATAAATACTAGAAAATCGAACTTTTTTGGGCAAAAACATAGGGGGAACCAAAGTGATTTTTTCTTTTTTCAAAATTTTTTCAAAAGTGATCATGGCCCCTTACATTTTTTGTTCCGACAGGTACAAAAATTTTTGTTGAAAAACACTCATTTTTAAGCTGAAATGCTCAGAAAATTTCGATTTTCGACAAAAAATTGTGTTGAAATCCTTGAGCTAATGCAAAAACCAGCGCCACAGGCGAAAAATTGTTTGAAACATGCTTGTTTTTTTTAGAAATACTTTTCTAAAAAAAAACTTGTTTTATGCTGAAAATGACGAATGACAAAATTTTTTAAAGGGAGTGTGCATTTCGAGGCCCGTCCTCGAAAATTAAAAAAAAAATGACCCCCTCTAGGGGTAGAATTTAACGGGAAATCGATTTAACGAGAAAATTGTGCCCATCGCCAAAGCATAAAAATGCTATCTTCAATCTGTTTTTGCGAAAATATCGATTTTTTTTGAAAAATTTTTTTTCAAAATATGAAACCTCTAGGGGTAAAAGAGTGAAAAATTAGTATTTTCGCAAAAACAGGTTGAAGATCGCATTTTCATGCTTCAGAAATGCGCGCAATCGATTTCTCGTCAAATTTTACCCCTATAGGGGTTATTTTTCAAAAAATTTTTCGAGAACGGGCCTTGAATTGCACGCCCCCTTGAAAAAAATATATATATCAACTGGTTATTTTGCCCTTTTTCACAAAAATTAAGGGCAACAGTGGTCAAAAAAGGGCAAAATGATCACCTTGTTTTTGACACTTCTTTTATGGAGGTATCCCCCCAAGGTAAATTCCAATTTTTTAATTTTATAACTGCATAAATTTTATGCCGGCATAAAAGGAAAGGCGCTTGGAAGCACAAGCTCGGAGAAAAGAAACACTTGAGGGGAGAAGTAGAGGAGTAAACCCTTTCTCCCATCCGAGCTCTTTAGCACTCAGTCCCGGTACCGGATAAAAATTTTAAAAAATGATATTTTTTGAAAATTTTTGTTTGACTCATATCAAAATATTGGAAAATTTATATTTTTTTGTTCGGTCGAAG
>JAQGCO010000238.1:0-12165 GCA_034700925.1 Acrobeloides cf. buchneri Gr-Nem-00862
TTTTTTGTCGAAAACGGATTTCTGGCGCCATTCAGTTTTAAAAAACGACATGATGATTACGTAATCACGACCCGACCCCCCCCCCCTCCCCCCCATAATCAACCATAATCATTTGGGCTACCCCTCCCCCCCCTAACCTGATTACGTAATATGTGAATGGCCCCTAAGATAAAAAATGAATTTTAACCTGAAATATAGTCCATTTAAGCCCTTGAATTAAAATTTTCCCCCCACAATGGCGCAGTGGAATCTGAAAGATAAGCATTATCTTCCAATCACCAAAGGGCTAGTTCGAATCCCACCTTCGGCCGTATCTTTTTAAATTTTGCTAATTTTTGGTACTTAGGGGTTTTTCTAGGCTTAGAATTCAAAAATGACATTAGTTTTTTTCAAAAATTTTTCCTGACCCTTAAAAATTGGGAAAGTGATGTAATATATTACTTTTGATTTTAAGGTCAAAATTCATATGTATGTTGGTGACGAAGGTTCGCGCGCGACACCAAAAAATGGATATTTTTTACGATAAATATCACGAAGATGACATTTCCAAAAAGTGTCGCCTTGACAAAGCTTCATCTACTCGACGAGAAGAACAATTCTAGATCAAAATTGAAGATTTTTAAGAACCTTATTTTTTTTGTTCCCCGTTGCTTGACTAGAGATGATGGCTTAAAATACGCTTTCTTTTTTTAGACTGCTTATGGACGGATTCCTTATATCGATAAAAATGGAAAAATTCCAACCGATTATTTCACGGTACAAAGATGCATTCAACAAATTACAGCTTTGGAGATTATTCAACGATGCCTAAATGAAAAATATTCGGAGATCGTTAAAAACTTTGTAAAACTATGTCTTGGAAGAGTTGAAGAGCGTCAAAAATATTATGTGCATTTAAAAGCGACTCAATTTTACGAGTATTATGTAAAAATTGCAAGCAATGATATTGTAATTAATACTCTTAATCATTATTTTAATCAATGACCATACAAGACTGTATATATATTTTTTTTTATTGGTATCTTATACAAAACTGTAATCCTTATAATCCTCACACGCAAATTCATTTTTGGTAATGAGTATAAAATTTTGTTGATCAGTGTACTTTAAAAAAGAAATATTTAAAAAAAATTTTGTAACAATGCAGGCTTCCGCTAAAATTTTATACTCACTACTAAAAATAGCAACAATTTTGGAACACTCATTCATATTAACATTATCAATTTTTTAAGTAAATAAAGTTTAATTACAAGTCTATATAACATCTGGGGGGAAGAGATATGATTTTTCAACTTTTTCATAAATAGTTGATAATTGTTTCGCAAAATCAAAAACGATGATTTACAGTCCCCCCCCCCCTCGATATAGTGACACCCCCTCCAAAAATCTCTTCATTTCATTTATTTTACTTTTCTCGTTTTGCAATTTCGTTTTTATGCCAATTTCTCGTTTTTATTCATTTTATGCGCTTTTTTAGCTGTAATGAGCACTCCGGCGCGCAAAAAAGGCAATAGGAACGAATGCACCGCACAGTTTTTTAAGGCATTGACCGCACAGGATCTTCCGCACGAAATGACCGCACGGATTTTCCGATCCGTGCGGAATTTGTTGTGCGGTGCATTCGTTCCTATTGCCCGAAAAAAGAACCAACACATTGGATGTGAAACTAGCGGTTATTAGAGCTGCTGAAGCGAACAACAACCATAGCAAATTGCCTAGGACCTTTGGAATTCCCCGCCCAACCATTATAAGGATTCTCAAAGAGAAGGAGAAAATCGTGCAAATTATCGAAGCAGAAGCGAAGCGAGCCCGCCTTAAACCAGCAAAAAACTTGGAGATGGAAGAAATACTTTTGAGATGGATGAAGCAGCTGTTAAGTAAAAACATTCCGGTTTCTAGCCATTTACTCAAGCTAGGCATTTTTTAGAGGACTGGCTTTTAACTTTTTTTTAAGGGGAAGGCCAAGGAAGTGATGAAACTGTTGGGAACCTCGGACTTTAAAACATCAGAAGGATGGCTTTACAACTTCAAACGACGTCATTCGGTCCAGTTCAAGAGCATTCAGGGCGAAGCCGGCAACATCGGCACTCTCAACCAATGGCGAAAAATTGCTTTCGAAAAGCAGGGTTCGAGGTCGATGAGCAGGCAAGCTTCGCATTCTCTTTCTAACCTAAATACTTTTTTAGAATGAGGAGGATGTTGATCCAGAAATAGACGAATTGATCGAGCTTTGGCATCGTCTGCGATTAACGGAGATGTCGACGAAGGTATTGGTTCCTAGATTATCTGGAAGCTGATGTGGAATTGGCTATGGCCGCACATCCGCCCAAAATCGTTAGTACACAAGAACAGTCTGGATCCGGTGGAATGAAATCGACAGAAGAGGAATCGGATGAAGAGCCTACCATGTGATTCTGTTATCTTTTGTCGTACAATTGTACCAGTTTTTTGGCACTATTACTTTTTTCGGCAATAGAAACGAATGAACCGCACAGTTTTTTAAGGAATTGACCGCACAGGATCTTCCGCACAAGGATTTTCCGCACGGATCTTCCACACGGAATGACCGCACGGAATCTTCCGCACATTTTTGAATTTTTTTCTCACATTTTTTAAAGATGCTTTGCCAGTCGTTTCAATAAACACGATTTTATTGAAATTCAGGCAACTTTTATAATGTAAAAAAATGTGCAGAAAATTCGTGCGGAAGATCCTTGTGCGGAAAATCCGTGCGGATGTGTAAATGTGCGGAAAATCCTGTGCGGTAGATCCGTGAGGAAAATTCATGTGCGGAAGATCCGTGCAGATTTTTTTTGTGCGGTGCATTCGTTTCTATTGCCCTTTTTTCCTCTTTATTTTCCCTCTTACTTTTTTCCCGATTTTACACAAATTTCAAAGTAATAACGGGGAAAATTCGGGGAAAAAGTATGGGGAGTAATAGTGCCAGTTTTTGTTGAACAAAGTCGTTTTTTAGCATTCCTACTTTTCTTAAAATGACATTTTGGACTTTGGAGTCTTCGTAGCATGTTCAGGCTGTGAGGATGCGAAATTCGGATTCATCGTATCGAATTAACCCCCTAGGGGTCAAATCTCTCATAATTTTTTCAAGGGGGGGGCAAAATAGGGCCGAATCTCTGAAAAGTTTTTGAATTTTTCTGACCTCATTTTCGGATTTCTCGCATAAAATTACATCTAAAAAGTTGTTTTTCAAAAAAATTTTTTCGGAGATTTGGCCCTATTTTTGGCACTATTACTTTTTTCCCCTTTTTGGTTTTTTCGGCAGTATAATTTTTCGTACAAATATTTTTCGTACGGACTTTTCGTACTGGTGCTTTTTGTACGGTACTTTTCGTACAAATACAAGGGAGGAGGCAAAAGTCCTCGACAAGGGGGCAAAAAAATTTAGCTCCAAGTGGGAAGTTCGAACCCACGATCTTGTGAGAAAAATCAAAAAGTCCATTTTTTTCAAAAACGACCAAAAATATTTTTTTTCGCGTCAAAAATATTTTTTTCACGTAGATAGCCCCTGTTTGGAATAAATTTCTTTTTGAAACAATTTATCTGATCCCCTATAGGGGGTCAGAAAAATTCAAAAATATTTTTTTCACGTAATTAGCCCCCCGTTTGAAATAAATTTTTTTTCAAAAAAAAAATTTGAAAAAAATTTATTCCAAACAGGGGGCTATCTACGAGAAAAAAAATTTTTGCTCGTTTTTGAAAAAAATGGACTTTTTGATTTTTCTCACAAGTTCGCGGGTTCGAATCCCGCTTGGAGCTAAATTTGTTTGCCCCCTTGACGAGGAATTTTGCCTCCCCCCTTGTATTTGTACGAAAAGTACCCGTACGAAAAGTTCGTACGAAAAATAATTGTACAGAACAATTGTACGAAAAGTCCGTACGAACCACAATTGTACGAAAAGTTATACTGCCGTTTTTTCCTCTTACTTGTTTACTCTTACTTTTTTCCTCTTACTTTTTTCTCGATTTTCTCCCGTTATTACTTTGAAATTTGTGTAAAATCGGGGAAAAAGTAAGAGGGAAAATAAAGGGGAAAAAAGTAATAGTGCCCTATTTTGCCCTCCCCCTTTAAAGCTTTGAATTTTTTATAATGGGTCCTAGAGTTGCGGACCTGGACTCGAAACCGAAACCGATGAATTTCAGTGAAACCGGATCCTGACCCGAAGGGTTTCGGAATCGATTAAGATCCGTTGAGCCCAGTCCCGAAAATTTCGGACTCGTTGGACCCGGACCCAGTGGCGTAGCTACAAGGGGGGGGGAGGGGCGAGTGCCCCCCTCCCCCCGTTCTTGGAAAAATTTAAAATTTTTTCTAAGGGTCCCCCTTATGTTTTTGCCCACAATTTTTGAAAATTTTTTTCAAAAATCCCAAAAGTTCTCCTTATGATTTTTCACCAAAAATGACCAAAATTTCCTATTTTTTCACCAAAAAGGTCCAAATTTTTCCATTTTTTCTACAAAAATTGTAATTTTCTGAGCATTTTCAGCTTAAAAACAAGCGTTTATCAAAAAAAATTTCGCCTCCGTCGCTGGATTTTCTTTGACTAAAGTTTTTCACCAAAATTGTCCATTTTTCAACAAAAAACCCCAGATTTGATATTTTTTAAACGAAAAGTTCTTTATTTTCTGAGCATTTTCAGCATATAAACAAGCATTTTTCAACAAAAATTTCTAGCGCCTGCGGCGCTAGTTTTTGCATAGACTCAAGGATTTTCAAAAAATTTTCGTCAAAATCGAAAATTTCTGAGCGTTTTCCGCTTAAAAATAAGTGTTTTTCAGCAAAAAAATTTGTGGGGATTAAACTGATTTTTGAAATTTTAAAAACTCGAAAAAATTACCTTGGTCCCCCCTTATGTTTTGCCCAAATTTTTGAAAAATTTTCGAAAAAAAACATAAGGGGGACCAAGGTAAGAAAATTTTTTTTTGAAAAGTGCCCCCCGTAGTTGGGGGTCTAGCTACGCCACTGCCCGGACCCGCAAAATTTTGGACCCGAACCAGAATTTTTTTTCAAAAATTTCAAAAAAGCGAATAAAACGAGAAGTGATCAAAGTTGGATCATTTTTTTAAACAAAAATCACTTTATTATTTTAAAAAATTGAATTTTTTTCTAAAAAAAGTCCATAAAATTCTCCCGATTTTTATTGGATACGAACCCTAAGGTGGATTGATTTGGAACGGACTCGAAAAATTTCGGAACAGTCGGAATCGGATGTGACAGCTGATGGAAGCGATAATATCGTTTTTTTCCACTTTTTGTTGTTAAATCCTTTTTTCAGTTGAACAAGAATCTAGCTAGAGCCAAGAAATGGAATTGGACTCATGTCGGCTGATCGAAGCAATTGGACATGAAAATATAGAATTAGTTTGTTAATTTGTTTTTGTTATGTTACATTTTTGCCGTTTTTTAAAAATTGCTAAATTGTGGATAAACGGTGTTATTTTTTTTATTAAAATATGATATTAAACATTTTTTTATAACATTTTCATTATTTAAAATTATTTTTATTCAAACAATTTTTTTAAACCTCCTTTTAGTCACACCCCAAAAAAATTCCGTTTAATCATCTCCGGAGGGGTGACTAACGGAGATTTGACTGTACAGCACGTTAAAAATTCAAAGTTGTTAGAGATCTGATAAGAGTCATCGAAACATCTTCCGGAAGCGATGAATACGCCTCCTTCGAGACGGAGTTTTTGATGTTCCGATTATAAAAGTTATGAAGAAACCCTAAAAACAACCAAAACGATAGGGGCACTCTTCGGGCGCCGTTAAATAATTTATGTGTATTAATAATATGTTTATAAATTTCATAATAATTTATCTACATAGAGTCAATATTAGCATAAGTTGATGATTCAGATTTTATTATCATGCTTTAAAATTTTATTGCACCAGATTTGTGAAATTTTATATTGTGAAATCAAATTTTTTTTGCTAAATTTTTCGTTCTGATTCATTAAAAAAAATTTTTTGGTGTTTCTTAAAAAAAATTTTTTAGCCTTGAGCTAAGGTTGGAAGATAAAAGATGTTAAAATCTTTTGTTATTTAATCCGAAAATGTTTTTTTTGAAAAAAATTTAAAGTGAATTCCTCCAATAATTTTCTTGTCTTATCTATTGATTAGAAGCAGGTAAAGCCGAAAAAAGTGTTATCAGTAAACGGTTTCATGTCCAAAATTTCGAAATTTTCTTTCGTAAGATCTAGTTTTACATTATTTATATGGACATTTATTAAAAACATTTGAATACACAAAATTATTTACTAATTTCGAAAGCCCGACTCTTGAAGAACTTTCTTAATTTGTTTAAATGGACTATAATATATACGAGAACTTGGTTAAGATTGAACCTCCAAAATCGCCGGAAAACGGCGATTCAGATACCTATTTGATTGAGAATGAACAAGTATGTTTTACCAAAAAAGTTTAGAAAATTTTTTTAGTTAATGATAAAATGTACTCTCGGACATGGGTCATTCGGTGAAGTTTCTCTGGCCATATGGAAAAAGTCAAACGGTGAAGTAAAAGTTGCTGTAAAAAAGCTTTTGGGTTCGGTTTCGACGAACGAACTAGCGTTTCAAGAAATTCAAAATATGCAAAAACTTAGGCATCCGAATATTGTAAAACTATATGGTATTACAATTCTGCCTATACGTATGGTAAAAATTCCATTTTTTAAACTGTAACAACATATTTTTAAGGTTTGTGAATTATGTGAAGGCGGTTCTTTGCATGCACGACTAATTGCCGCCGAGAAACCGAAGCTTTTAATCTCACAACTTTTAGGATACTCAAAACAAATATGCGAGGGCATGGTTTTCTTAGAATCGAACAAATGCGTTCATCGTGATTTAGCGACAAGAAACGTATTATTAACAGGAGATGAAACGGTTTGCTTATTTTTTCCCTTTTATAAATTGGAATTATAATATAGACGGCTAAAATCTCGGATTTTGGCTTAACAAGATTCTTACAAGACGACCAAATTTACTATCAACAAAAATCTAAGCATGGGTTACCATTTCAATGGTATCCATTTGAAGCAATATTGCATGATAAGTTCTCTCATAAATCCGATGTTTGGTCTTTTGCGGTTACGTTATGGGAAATGTTTACTTACGGCTCTATGCCTTGGGAAAACAAGACATTTTTTCAAGTAGAGAATTAAGAGACGGCGATTTTTGTGATTTTTTGAGAAACGTTTTTTTCAAAAATTGACAATTTTGGCTTATACAAGATCTATCGGTATGGCAAGATATAGACCAGTGACTTCTACGGCGAGAAACTTCTGAAATCACATGTCGGCGCTGGTTCAACCGCTTTAAAGATGGAGACTTTAGCTTGGAAGACCAACCACGTGCCAGAAGGCCTGCTGAACTAGAAAATCAACGATTGATTGAGCTACTTCAAGAAGATAATAGGCAAACTACTCGCGAATTAGCAGAGCAGCTTGGCGTCGATCATAGCACTGTAGACAGACATCTTGATGATCTTGGATACAAATATAAAATGAATTGGGCCAGGTGAAAAGCCATCACCTCATGATTTGCACCCCAAAAAGATGCAGCTTAGTGTATGGTGGGATATACAAGGGCCGATATACTGGGGGTTGTTGGATTCGAAAGTGCGCATCAATGCGCCCTTTTATACACAACAACTAGATCGCCTGGCTGAAGCAGTCCGTCAAGAGTTCTGACAAGGCCAAGATCATCCTACAGCACGACAACGCTAAACCTCATACTGCAAAGCTTATCAAGGCCAAAATTCAGGAGCTTGGTTGAGAAGTTTTACCCCATCCTCCTTATTCACTTGCGCCATTGGACTACCACCTTTTCCGGGACCTACAAGTTACCCTTGAAGGTGTGCACTTCAATAATGAAGAAGAAGAAGTCCAAACATGGAATTTCAAAAAAGCGTTCGATACTGAGTTATCGCAAAAATGAGTTAATTTAAAAAAAGTACTTTTTTCAAAAAATCACCAAAATTGCCGTTTTTTTGTGTAGAAATATAAAGTATTAACAAAAATCTATTTTATATTTAGGTAATCACAGATATGGAACAGAATAAAAAGCTTCCTAAGCCCAAAAACACTGACCAAGAACTATATAACTTAATGTGCTTATGCTGGGCGCTCAACAAAGATTTAAGGCCGTCTTTTAACGAAATAAAATCATTACTCAAAAATAAAGAGTTTATGCGCGCCATATGTATAGAAATACAAAATGAAAGCCAAAAACATAACATTTTATCTCTTAATAAAAACGACGATGTTATTCTACTATATGAAAGGTGCGCAAATGTCTTTAAAAAAATAGGTTCCTAAAAAAGGATGCAATTTTTGTGAAATATGCTTTTTTCAGATGAAAAAATGATTTTATAGAATTTTTCACGATTTTTATAATTTTTTGACCCTAGATAAAAATTTTATATTTTTTATGACCTCATTTTCATTTTTTCGATCGAAAAAACATTAAAATATGCCATTTTGACTTCAGGGTGATTAAAAAAAACAGGACTAAAAAAAATTCAGGCAAAAGCAAATTTTTTTCCTGTGGTCAAAATCAAAAAACCTTGTAGAAAACACCATATTATTTTTAAAAAAACAATATAATGTTTTCTACAAGGTTTTTGATTTTGACCAAAGAAAAAAATTTTTTGCTTTTGCCTGAGTTTTTTAGTCTGGTTTTTTAATCACCCTGTAGTTAAAATAAGAGGTCTCAGTAACGTTGTCTAACCATTTAATTGAAATAATCAAAATGTTGTTGGCATATCATAATTTTAGTTCACCACAAATATATTTTGGACAAAAAATAACAACAGGAGAATTCGGATACATTTATCAGAAATATGTGAAAATAATTTCCAACGACGATGTCAACGAAGAAAGTTAGTTTCTTTATTAAATTAAAAAAATTTTTTTAAAGGAGGAGTAACATTTATATACAAAAATCCGATTTTTCGAAAAAATAAGTTTTTTCTCCTATATAAGGTAAAAAATAGCTGGAAAATCGATTTTCGACATTATCTCGTTCCTAGAACCTCGAGAAAATAGTCAAATTGTAAAAAAAATCATGATTTATACACTTTTTTTAAATCTTTTTTACCTAAATATTCAATTTTTTCAGTTATTCTTTGTCAGTTTTTAATTTCCTCTGCCAGTTTACTAGATTTGAGTATGCTGGGTATTTTTTTAATCAAAAATATTGTAAACGATGCAAGATTGACGCGTCTGTTGCAAAACTACTATAACCTTATGATATATTAGTTTTTTCGATTTGGTTTTAACAAAATCGATAAAATGCAAAAGACCGTTTGCCAAAATTTTTTCTTACTAAAAAAAGTGATGGCACTTTTTTATCGAATATCCTAAATTTCTAGTAGGGCCGGATAGCTGAACTTCAAACCGGTGCCCTACTTTTTTGGGCCACTCAATTTTTTTGATTTTTTGCATAAACTTTCCCCATATATAGAGCTATCTTTATGGAAAGTTTTGAGTTGAGCGCTGAAAGTTTAAGGGTACTTTAGGTACTTTGATTCAGCGAGGGGTTGTCAATTTTTGGGGTATTTTTGGATATTTGGCTAAGTAGAAAATTATGTAAATATCTGGGGTCAAAATGGTCTTGGAATAAAATGAAGTCCCAATCTCCAGCTACAAAATGCAAAAGAACGTTTGTCACAAGCTAAAAGACTTACTGACTTAGAGCCGATCCAAGTTTGGTCGAAAAATTGCTATTTTTCCCCAACTTCGAGGGCCTGTACCGTCCATGGGAGAAGTCGTCGGACCGGGAGCCTAAAATAAAAGTTGCACAACCCAATGAGTTCTATCAGAATATCGACTTAAATTTTCGTCCTGTGCCAAAAAAATTTTGTGACATGCCCTTCATCTCAAAGCTCGATTCTATCGCGGAACCTGTTTTAAGTTCATAACTTCTTTTATATCAAGGATTTTGACTTCAAATCTGGCTTATTATCATCCTCGAACCTTAAATTAACTTTTTGCTTTGATCATGACCAACTAAAAGTTTTCGGAACTTATCTAAAACACTAACTATTCTAACGACCAAGTTCAACTATGGCTACGGTGGATTCTTTAAAAAATCGATTAAAAGTGAACTTTTTCAACTCAAAAACATCATATTTCACCGTTTTTGGCCATGTCGAGCAATATGGAACAAGTTTCGGAGCAATCTGAAAACTTTTGAAAAATCGATTTTTCGACAATATCTGTGAAACGAGGGCCACCGGCGCTCGGTTTTCATGAAAAGATAAATTCAAGACCCAAGTGCCTACGAGTATCTGTACCTAGACGAAGCTCGGCTTCGCCTCGCCTACGTGTATCTTTACTAGACGGAGATAGATTTCGCCTCGCCTACGAGTATTTTTTACATAGAGCTCGCAGACTTCACTGTCATAAAGCCACCTATTCGTCTGTCAGCATGGTGTAGTGATAATAGCATCGGGTCGTTCCCTTTAAACCAGTCAGTCGATGGTTCGATCCCCGCTCACTTAACTTTTTACCTCTTTTGCAATTTTGGCTGAAAATGACCTTACCTCTAAAATATTTTTTTCCGATGATCAGAAAATTTTTTTCTTTTGCTAGTCTTCTTTTTTCACCATCCTCTACTACCCTGTAAATTTCTGCCTAGTTTGAATTAGCTGTTTTGGAGATCACTGTCACACATTTCTCGCATTATATTAAAAGATAAGGGGAGGGGACCAAGTTGATTTTTCAAAATTTTTTCAAATTGCTCCGAAACTTATTGTATATTGTTCAGCATGGTCAAAAACGATGAAATATGAAGTTTTTGAGTTGAAAATAAAAAATTTCGATTTTTGTATATAAATGTTACCCCTCCTTTAAGAATCTGAACCTATATCGATCCAAACTCAAATAGCAGATACTCATAGTATAAATAGAATTCAAACATTCTCGCTCAAAGATTCATGTGGTTATGAAATTCCGAAAAATAGAAATGTAGGATTTTTGACTTTTTTAAATGTTAACTTGTAAATTTAGAAGATTCAAACTGAAAGCATCTATGTTAAAGCTAATGTTTTGGGAAGAGCGAATTTATGTATCCGAATAGATAACTGTTGTATTATTATGTATCCAAGGTCGGATGATCTTGAATCGTTAAAAACGAAGACCGAAAAAGTAATACTTTATAAACTAAAGGTGTCAAAAAAGGGACATTTTGAAAAAAGATTTTTCAAGATGTTCACTTTTTTTGAACACTACACTAGACCTTTTTGAACGATCTCATATATAAAACGACAAAAAATTTCCGTGTGTAGCATAAATTGAAATGCTTTTAGATCGATTGTTGCATCGGCTGCCCTTCGGATGATGTTATAAAAGAACTGAATAGCCGTTTTCCTAACTTAGAATGGATTACATGGCAAAAAGATTCGGTTGAAGCATTAAAATCTCATAGTATAAATAAAAATCAGATCCATTTAACTAAAAAGTATGACTTTTTAAGCGATTTTAAACACTCTCTTTTTATAGCTACACGGTGAAAAAATTGAAAATTAACGGTTATGGTTTTAAAGTGTATAAAAGTAATCATGGTTATGTGATCATCGGACCTGCCAGTAAGATACTTTATCTATGGCCGTATGAAATGTCGAATGAAACTGAACAACAGATAAAACACTTAAGGCCATTCAATGTAGCCTTCTTTTGCGTAAACTCATTAAGGTAAGATATAGATAGTTTTTTCGGGAAATCACGAGTTCAGGATTTTGAAGAGAGATTGAAAAATACGTAGTTTTCAAAATGCTACTCCTCTGCCAGGTTAACAGATTTTTGATAAATTTTTTCGCAAAAATGAAGAGAAAATCTAGCTCTACAACATCAAGGTCTCCGATTTTGCAAATCTTGCTTTTTTCGTGAATAAAATGTTGGTGATGTAGAACTAGATTTCCTCTTCAATGTTGCGAAAAAATTTCTCAAAAGTCTGTGAAGAGTAGCATTTTAAAAATTACGTATTTTTTAGAAAAAATTTCTTTACTTTTATTGCCTGATTTTCAATATTAATTTATTGGGCCTGTTCCTCCGGTCCTTGTAATTGTACTTGTACTTGTAATTGTACTTGTAAATTTTTACAAGTACACACAAATCGTCATAACTTTAACAGGTTAACGTTTCA
>JAQGCO010000239.1:0-12159 GCA_034700925.1 Acrobeloides cf. buchneri Gr-Nem-00862
CGGTTTCAAAAATTGATTCGAATTTTCGTTACTATGGCCACCCTTCATTCAAGACTGGTTCGAGATTTCGAGATATCGTCTCTTAAAATCTAGACTAGCCCAACTTTGTTCAATAGAACATCCAGATTATTCCGGATAAAATAAATGTATGACAAATGGAACAACGGTAAATTTTTAAAATTAATTTTAAAAAAATTCAGATTTAGCATTTACCCACTGGATCATCTCGCCTTTACCCAATATCATCGCCTTTACCCACTGGATCATCTCAAAAGTGTTCAGTTTCAATAATAGAAATATTCTGTTTATTATTTTCAACATTTATAGTATTTTTATAAATAATTATAACTAATAAAAATGCAAAAATTTTAAAATAAAATAATTTAACTATGAAACATTCGAATTAAGCCATGCAGAAATAGCAGCCTGATTTTGTGCCAACCAATTAATATTTGAAACAACACCATTCACTGTATTAGCCCACGCATTAGCTTGTTCATTTGTGAGTCTAACTCCTTGCCAGTTGAAGTTTTGGAGCTAAACATTCATTTTATCGCATGCAGAGGGCGAAAATGGGCTCGGTCCACTAACTTATGGATAGGATTATCCATCCAAAGTCAATACCGGACCAACGAGTAAGACGAGGGGCTGGCCGAAATTAAGGCGAGGGCTGACCGAAATTGGTGGCACTAGGACAACTGTTATATCGCGGACATCCGTTATCTTCCAGCAACAGACCGGCTGTCCCAAAGAGGTCTGGGTCACCCACACCCAAATCCGGAATGAGGAGACTAAAAACGGTAAAAAAGGCCACCCTTAAAAATTTCTGGCTAAACAGCCTTGTGAACCCATTTTCTTTAATTTATTACTTACCGTAGTATTTTGGGTCGAGGTACTCCATCCTAAAGCCAAATTTGAAACAATTATATTAAAATGTCTTGAATCAACAATTTTTTGTAAATTGCTATTGAAAAAGTTGAACAGTCTATTACCACTAGAGTCAGTTTCGGCAACATATTGGAAAAATTCTTGAGGAAGTTGATCATACAAAGTTAAATTTAGGTATCTAAAAGTTGGCATCGAATATAACAAGTGCTGGGTAACTGCCCTTATCTTGTTCTGGCCGAGCCAAACGCTTTATGGTATTATCGAGTCTAGGGACACTCAGCCTGGCTGTTCCGGTCGAACCTAGGCCCAAACGGTTAAAAAAATCAAAGCCATGCCTCGACCACCGCCTAGTTCGGCTGATCCAAGAGCTATAGGACATTATCCAGTAGAGTCGACCCTCGGTCCGGTCTGGGTTGGAGGGGCTGAGCTCAAAGGAGTTTAAAAAATCAGGCCGGATTGGGCCTGGCTCTTCCAGATACGGTCCAGGCCTCGGCCCTTGCCTGGCTCAGGAAGGGTTCTTGCACACTGTTTTCCACACCTAGTGTAGACAAACAACCTACTGAGCCACTTGATTATCATCATTTAAGCACGATAAAGAGCCTAACAATGCTATGGCATCATTACGCCAATAATCAACTAATGGTGCATTGTTGATATACCATTGGACTAGATTAAAAACAGCGCTTGCTGCATTAGGATTTTGCCGCAAGCCATAGCAGAATTGAAAAGGTCGATGATCAGGGGTCACTCTAAAATTGAAAGGGTTCCTTATATAAATACTTGAAAATTCAAATATACTGATTGCATCTTCCAGTACCATACGCTGAATTTTGACAATTCGAAATAAATTGATTGAAACTTGTGGAAGCTTGACTAAGACAATTTGATTGGCCGAGGTAACAAGAAAGTTCTGTTACAAATACGGAAGTTAGGCTAAAAAGCTTATAAAAAAATTTCAGCAATTTGCAATCAACGCATAGACATCAGGATTCCAAAATTCTAATGTTAGCTCATTTTCCCTTCAATTCACCCACCATTTCACTGAATCAGTGTAAGAGAAGCTTTTTCAAGGTTCGGCAAGGATTTTCGAATAGAAAAACCCCCTATGGTTCAATTTACGACAGGATCTGATTCAAACTTGAAAGCAGGGAACTTATTAATCGATCAAATATTTTGAAACTTACTCGCTAGCCCAATTTCCAGTATGATTAAATAACAGTTGAAGTTGAGAATTTGCATTCAAAAATTGTAATATGAAAGTCTAAAATTATTTTTCCTTATAAACCATCAAACATTGGGTTGTACCATAATTTTCTGGCTTTTGCTATATCATGGAAACTTTACAAAAATGACTCCTCTGTAGGGTTTTCTATGCGAAGTATCGATTGTGCACATTGCCGAACCGTGATAATGCTTTCATGACCCTGAATCAGGGAATGGAATGGGTGTATTGAAGCGAAAACGAACCAAAATTCGGATGTTAGCCGGAAAACTTTCATGTTCGATTGCTTTACCCATCAATTTACCTAGAAAACCCCCAGACAACCGGTTTTCCGGCGAAAACCCAAAGTTTGATCCATTTTCGCTAATAAGCCAACCCTTTTCCTGAATCAGGGGAAGCATTTTCATAATTCGGTAATGCGCGCAATAGATTCCTCGCATAGAAAACCCCCAGAGGAGTCATTTTTGTAAAGATTCCATGTAAATAGCAAAAGCCAGAGAATTATGGTACAACCCAATATGTAAAATTTCCTACCTTAAGTTTCGAATAATCAGCCGTTTGAAATTTGAATCTGATTAACAAATCATCGAAAACACTGTTGACAATCTCCCATGTCGGTAACTCGGGCACATTGGCCGCATATTTGATTAGGTTCAACAATCTGGACCATGGGACTAACTGTTGACTAAAATCGAGCAAAAAGGAAAAAAGAAAGGTCGAATTTTTACTTGACCAAAGCTTGAGTATCAGCAATAAATGATGCTCTTGTAATCGGGTCAAAAGCAGTTAAGTTGGATTGAATTTGATTTTGTATAGGTGCCCAAGTCGGGTCGTCGTACCTACAAAAAGTTAATAAGAAATGTGATGGAATAAATATAGATCGTATATGCCTTTTTCACAATTTCCTTGAAGGTTGACAGCCTAAGCTTAAGGCTAAGCCTAAGGCGGGTAGGCAGGCAGGCAAACAGGCAGCCAGGAAGGAAGAAGGTCGACAGACAGGCAGAAGGCCATGAAGGCTAACAGGAGACCATGAAGGATAGGGCGGGCGGGCAGGCAGGCAGGCAGAAGGTCGACAGGCAGGCAGAAGGCATGAAGGCTAAGACAGGCGGGTGGGCAAGCAATCAGAAATGCAGGCAGGAGACCATGAAGGATGACAGCCTAAGCTTAAGGCTAAGTCTAAGGCAGGTGGGCGGGTGGGCAGGCAGGCATGATGGCAGGCAGCCAGGCAGGCAAGCATGTAGGCAGGCAGGTAGGCAGACAGGCAGGAAGGAAATCTCATCACTTTTAATAACACAACCAACATACCAAACCCTAGCATAAACCTTCCTCCTCGGATTCACAACATTCCAACCACTTGGAAAACCATTACTCAAACTTTTTTGCGAAATCAACCATGGCAAATAATCCTGCGCCGGCTCCGTCCACAATGGAATATTCCATAAAAACACAGTGTTATTAGGCAAGCCATTTTGTATATATGGAGCTTGTTGGTAATTATAACTATATCCATCCGGAGATGAAACAACTTTTATAAGTGGGAATGTTTGCAAGTAGAAGAATGGTCTCACATAATTTGTGACATTCAATGGATTACCATTCCAGTCGTAGACATTGGGATAGTCATTCATGGCGGTTTCGGTGAACTTTTCGAATAGGTCGGTATCAACAGCGGTTTGGTACTCATGTGCATTGAGGTAGTTATGAAGTGCGAGGTCAAAGTTTTTGCGGTGGATTGTTTGTTCGATCATGTGGATAAGAGAAGAGGCCTAAATGCAGAATTTCTAACGTTTGTTGACTGAGCTTTTAAGATCAAACCTTGTCATAACTCTGATAGCAAAAAACGCAATAACCGGCGAATTGCGACGGAGGCACAACAATTGGCCTTGTCGACTGTAGATTTGCATCACTCCTCAACGATTTTTCAGCATCATTAAATCTGTAATAATGCGCCCAATCCACTTGATCAGAATAAGTCACGTTCATCACAACCGTCGGCCAATATGTAGCAAACCCCTCGTTGAGGAAAATATAATTCCACCAATCCATTGTCACCAAATCACCAAACCATTGGTGCGTAGTTTCGTGAGATGTTGTCCAATAAGTATCGGTGAGTTGGGCAGTTGTGCTATAATCGGGGTTCCAAAGGCATGAGAGGTAGCCTGAAATGATCAGGCCCCAATTTTCCATTGCACCAACTGAACGACCATAATATTGTGGTAGGGCTAAGACATCGAGTTTTTCTAATGGTAAGGATTTGTTTAAAGTTGTTGAAAGATAGTTGATAGTGTCGATTGCAGCCTAGAATTGAAAGTGAGGCTTTTGACGCTGATCGTAGAGTCCTTCTAAGCCAAAAGGGATGGATACTTGGAGTTGGACACATGGAAGACGGTCCCAAGGCTTGCCTCCTATAAGGCCACTTCGGCCCTACACAGCCCCGGATCCGGCCCGGCCTCTCGGGATCATGAGTTCAGTTATAACGTAAATAGACTATGGTCTTTCGGTGGCCTGAGGTCCTCTCCGGAACTCTGACCACTGGTTCCTGGGGCCCGTGGGTCCTGTTCCAGGAGGATAGGGCCGAAACAAGGCCCTGTCCTTTTTCCGATATAATCGGGTCTAGAGGACCCATCCCAAGAGATATATGGCCTCGTCTCTTTTTGGTCTATGTCGATAACACAATGATGAACAGTATACCCTCAAAGAAAGTTCGCCATTATTTTGCATGCCAGTCCAAGTCCATACTCTTACTAACATATTATTGTTGGTCCTGCCTCTTAAAGCAGCAAAATCTCCTACAGAAAGGGCTAGGAGGTAGCTTGACATTTTAGGAGTAGGCTTGAAAGTTGTTTCAGATAAACCTAAAATTCCACATTTTATAATTTAAAAATGATGGCTGATGTGGATTAGGCTCCAAAAAAAGTATCAGGGACAGCAAAGGATCCCGTTTACAAGGGATGGGTTTATTGAAGCGAAAATCGCTTGAATCAGGATTAAATTTTTTCATGCTTCGAAAATGAGCGCAATCAATTCCTCGCATGAAATTACCCCTTGATAGCTTTGATCAAAATGATATTTTTGTTTTAGAAGTTTGTACGACGTTAAAGGATCCAATGAACCAAACTTCCAAAAAAGTGATAGGGTGGGGAAGGAATAGAGAAGTGGTAGGAAATATTTGTTTAGCCGCAAAATGAGGTATAGTAAATAAAATTGTACCATTTCCCAAATTCCTTGTTCTCTCTTCCAGCGCATTCGACAATGCCACCATATCTGTTGGATATTGCACTGTTACATACCAACTTGCTTTATAATGTGGTTCATCATAGCATGGCGCAAGTGATCTTGTCGAAGGCCCTGCTTCAAAATCTGTAGCGAAAATCCAACTCTTCTGTTTATTAAAATCAAGATAATCCCAATTCATATACGTTCCTTCACCCGGGTTGTTATCAATAAGTCCGGTGTAGTTAACCACGATGAGAATGCTAGTACCGGCTTGGATAGGCTGGGCTAAGTTTATGGTGATGATAGCATTGTCATAATCTCGGGTAATGGAGTTCCAGAGGACTTCGATTGAGCCATTTGTTTTGAAGACTCGGAGGTGGTTGATCATATGGCGGTGGGAGTTGAAGGAAATTGTTTGTGTTGCACCAAATTTTACAGCTCCGATCTTAAAGTTTGATTATGTTACATTTAAACTCTTTTTACCAAATCCCAGACGGACAGATGCCAGTTGGTGACATAAAATCTCTATCAAGGCTTAGGCCTAGGCTTAGTCCTAGGTTTAGGCTTAGGCCTAAGACTAAGCCTAGGCTTAGGCCTAAGACTAAGCCTAGGTAGAGATTTTATATCACCAATTAGCAATTTCCTTAATTGCCAGTTGATGACATAAATCTATGTCACCAACTGGTATCTGCCCATCCCAAACATCAGGATCTAGTTAGAGTTGAAGGTCACTATTTTTGAAAAATTTGAATTTTTTGTAATTCACTGCCTAAAACCTATAAACAACCGTTTTCTTGATTGAGAGGGAGAAGGAATTCAATCTTTTGAACACCTCAGATGAATTATTTTTGCAAAGATTTGACGCAGCTCTGGAAAGCACCATATTTATTGATCATTCCTATAATGCCTTACCGTAACATTTGCATCAAACGTAAAATTCTTCCCAATACCATAGTTATAAGAACTTGGAAAATACGGCCTAACCGCCAAATTATATTGAAATGGTGTAAACGTATGATTAAGTTGTACCAACCAAGGAGTCGCACCAATCGGAACATAGTTATCATATAACCACCTAGTCATATCAGCATAGGTAATCTGTCCTCTATAATTCGCCGGCAATAAAATATTATTATAGAAACTATTGAAGTGGTATATTACATCGCGGATAGAAATAGGATCGACACCAATTGCTTTAAGATTCGTATATATTGTTGAGTTGATCATCTTAAATTGCTCTAATCTTCTATCCGTGTACCATAACCCAGTCATGCCTACTAGGTAAGAGTCTAATAAGCAGGGAGAATTTAGACTAACGCAAACAAATGCATCGAAGATATGACCCCATGTTTCACTTGAATTACTGATTTTGATGAGATATTCGACCATGACGTCAGAAGCGGCGAGGTTATAATAGAAATTGGTCAGGGCTGGGTATATATTATAACGGTATTGACTGGAGGATCGGTCAACGAATAAATCGATAATATTGGTTATGATGGTTGCATTTTGGGCACAAGTCATGCCTTGGATTAAGGAGTTGATTTCACGAGCGGTATAGTAACCAGTACTTTCGACTTGTAGGAATAAAGCTGATAGTTTGCTAAAATTTTAATTATGAAAAAGAAGATAGTTCTCTCGGTAGGCCGCCAGACTGTCCGATCTTGCAAGTTAAGCAATGTTGGACCCGGAGCGTCTAAGTTCGGTTTCCGAAGCCTTGAGCAAATGGAATCCCCTGGCCTCGGGGCGTTGGGCATGCGCAAAAAAGCCCCGTAATTTGGGAGTAACTCCTGTTGTGGGTCCCTCTATCTCCTGAAATGAATAGGAAGAGAGATGGAAAAAAATGATTTTTACTGTCCCCGCAGTATCGTAGCTAAATTTAAAAAAATTTATCTAAAATTTCCATTTTTAAAAAATTTTTCTGCGCATTTTCAAGTGCATTTTTTCTCTCCAAATTGGCTGATTTTTGGTACTTGAAGGTTTTTGAGTATGAGAAATCGATTGCGCAAGTCCCGAGTTCCGAAAAAATTTTCATGACCCCCTATCAGGGTACCCCATATTCGAAAACCCCTATGTACCAAAAATCAGCTAATTTGGAGCCAAAATAAAAAAGTTGAAAAAATTGATTTTTTAACATGAAGTACGGTCAAAAAATTTTTTCCGGAACTCGGGACTTGCGGCAATAGATTTCTCGTGCCCGAATACCCCCAAGTACCAAAAATCAGCTAATTTGGAGAAAAATTTTTTTCGAAAAGCGTACTGGGCGTGCATCCTTTAAATTTGGCATAGAATTAAATGAAACGAAACGATTTTCTGATGCCCCCCCCCTATAAGGATAGGTCTTTATGCAAAAATATAAAATTATATTTTTTTGAATCTAATTTTATGTTTATTTAAGAAAATGTTTATTTTTCTATTATGTTATGAAAACATTTTCTCTTTTCGCTACCGTAATCCTTGTCTCATGGGTTAGGTAATGACTTTTCGAGATCAGTTGGCTTTGGTCGAACGACTCCGGTGGGAGCGTGTCGATCCATAGATGGGGGTTTGCAATGGTTCTGTGCCTTCAATGGAATTGTAGGCCTATTTGGTTTTTATAACTTTTAACTAGAGTATTGTGTAGCTTTATAACTTAATTGTTGAGACGTTTATAAGCCTGTGAGCTAGCCACTGAGATTACATTTTTGAGACATGTCTGTAATAATTTCAATATTGTAATGCCTTCATTAATAAAAAGTTTAATATAAAAGCGTGCACCGCATTCTGAGATAATTAAGTGCCCTCATACCCCATCAAACACACTATTAGGCTAACACCTAATATAATTCCCCCCTAACCTGGAGACTGCGCTGCCACTGTGGCTACGGGCATGAATTATGAAAAGTATACGCGAAAACAGGTCCATCATCATCCCATATTGCAGCACAATAAACAGCTCTTCTAATATCTGGGTTTAATATTTGATTTATTGCAGTGTAGTTATTCCAAAATTGCAAAGCTACTTGGCGAGCATCTCCGATATCAAATCTTACAGCATAATGCAAAAACCTTGTTCTAAAATAATTTCACTTATTTTCTTGCTACTAAAATTTCCCATGATTGATAGCCATTACCTTAAAAAGCCCGTATTAAAATCATTATCGTTACCACTCCAACCACCAGAATAATTATAAAAATTCGTCAAAATTGGCCTCAAAAATCTCAGATACAAGTCAAATTCATGCCTATCCCTAGACAATTCCACTATCGAGTCAATAACATTCTGTGCTGCCATAAATGTAGTTGAATGCACCGAAGTATTTGCAGTTAGTATAGATTGCAAAATTTGTAGCCCTCTATGAAGTTTTGGTGGCAATCCGAGATCCACCATATCACGATCAATGGTTGCCCACTCGTCGGAGATTAAGCGAATTTTCGTGCCAATGGGGATAGTACCATTATCTTGTTCGATAATTCGGCGGATTCTTTCGTGAGCACGATCTTCATATATTATGCGGGCATATGTGTGAGCGCCTTCATTATAAATGTCGTATCTGTCATAAGTTGCAACGGCTTCTTGTTTAAAGGCAGGAGAATTCGTGCATTGGGTGTTGTTAGCTTAAATTTTTATATACCGGTCGAAGAAGACAGTCCCCTCTCTCCATTCGTCCTCTCTGACTATGGACTGACCCCACCCTACCAAAACCTCTTCTACCAGTTCCTATTCTTATGATAGTTATTTTTTGGGGAATAGGGACCAAAATTGGGTTCCTTCATGCCTCACTTTGGCTCGTATCCAAGGGGGCCAGGCCAGGTTTAGCGAAGAGTTGGGAAAAGGATCCAATGCGATGTATAGTGATCGGAAAAGGCGAAGCCTCACTGTGTGGGAACGGTGGTCTAGTGGTCCTAGGCGCTGATTGAAATCATCAAATTTCAGGTATGACTCAGTTCAATTTCCCCAGCCGTCGATCCACATTTTTCCAACTCTAACTTATAAAAGCATACGCAAAATCCACGTCGAATAATTATTTACTGCATAAGGAATTTCGTATTCTAGTACTTGTGTCGGTATGATCCAAGAATAGTTATAACCAGGTGGTAAATAAGCTAATGGAAGGAATGGCTGTTGTCCGGCAACAAAACTATGCCCTCCATCATCCAAACTAACAGTGATGGCTGGATAATGGGGTACATTTACCCAAGCATTCATGAGAACACTAACGTTTAAATCATTTCCACACCAATCTTTAATGCCACTATCCTTTGCAACCTAAATTTTGTATAAGCTAAATAACCCTTTAGGCACCAACCCGCCCCCCTACAAAGTTGGATTACATGAGTGGGGGCTCAAAAACGTCAGATTTGGACAATGTAAAACTGGACCCTAACAACGCATTTAAAAAATTTACAATTGAAAACTGTTCAAAAAATTGGTTATGATCAGCATTGTGGAATTGATAAGTATTAAGATAATTCTGCAAAGCTTTTTGGTATTCAGTAGCATTCATTGTAAAACGTAGCTGCCGAAGCAAAGAACCTCCTTTATCATAGGTAATACCGTCAAAAGTTCCATCAGGATAGACAATAAGAGGATGGTACATGTCTACTTCCATAATGGCTTCTTGTGTTTCTATAACATAAAGATGGCTCTAAAAATTTGCTTTAAAAAGTATGAGCCATGAGAATCCTACGGCAAAACTTGACTGGTTTGGGTACATCAAACCAATGGAATAAGTTTGGAAATAGTCAGCTAAAGATTCATGTAGCATAATTTCACTCCACCACTCATTTGTGACAAGGTCACCAAACCATTGATGTGCCATTTCATGGCATCGAACTTGGATACCAAATACTTTTTCAGCTGTGGTATCTTCCTAATAATTTAAAATTTTGAAAGATGATGTTACTGTCTATTTATTTGCCTATTTAGTATCCTGCTGGTAATATTTTTCCTTTCTGGCATTATTTCTTGTCTGCCTTGGCTCTTCTGTTTGCCCCACTCAGAGGCTTTTTGGTCTGAGCCCAAAAGCACCGGCCCCTTAGATCCAAAGGGATCTGCCCGCTAGATCCAGTCCCAATGAGGTCTCGACCCCTGGAGCCTGACTTGGGTCGGGCTCCCATTGGAGGTCGACGGGCAAGCCTAGGAGCTCAGGACATGGGACCGAGTTAGTCGGATAGGCCTAGGGGTTTTGAAACCCTAAGCTCCCAAAACCTCTTCCCTCACGATCATTTTGGTCAGTGTCTATCCCCTATAGCCCCTTCGTCCCCACCCCAAACTGGGGACGAAGGGGCTATAGGAACATTCAACCAAAATGTGTCTCCCAGACTCGAGCGTCCATCAAGAACTGATTTTTGCAAGATTGGTTAGGGGCACCTCCTCTTTTACCACTTGTAATCCAGGCCCCAGGCTAGGGTCCAGTTGATGACCTCGGAAACTGGAAGTCGGAACCGGAACTTGGATCCGAAAAACAGAAGTGCAAAAAATGAATGAAAATCTACTTCCGACTTCCGGTCCCGACTTCAAACTTCCGAAAGTTATCAATCGGCTCCTGGTACGAATTGGCTTTGGGGTCCAAGAGAGGGCCAATTTCAGCTCTGGTCTCAACTCTTGACCTTCTTCTCACTTTAATTTTATACTAGTTTGTATAAATAAATCTGAAAAATTACTTGATTATGGAATAAAATAGGATCGGCATCATAAATGATCAGACCCCAATTTTCCATTCCACCGTAAGAGAAAAATGGCAGCGCCAGATGATCTGAATTTTTATTTTAAAAATCTGTAATAATACTGATGGATAGGATACCTAATTTGTTTATTGGGTATGTAACATTTATGTACTTTTTTAAGCCGTTGTAACATGTCACAGCCGTATCCGTTGCTACAGTAATTCTATCCATCATTCCAGGTCCATTCCAAGCCCATACACCAATCTAAAGATTTCTATAATGAGTTTTAAAAACACACAGTTAGATAAACGATCCTCTTACAAAGTGTGAAAATTCCGGGCTAGTGAATTTTGGGCTTCTAGTGGGCTACAAAATTTTTTACTGTCAAATCCTCCACCCCTTCCTCATATATAAATTGAATGGGAATAATGTGGACGGGAGACGGGGTAGTGTAGTTTACGTTACTTAAAAAATTGACCGTTGTATTATCTTCAGCAGTGACTGTTTTACTGATAAAATCTCCGGTGGCAAAAGCAACGAGATAAGTTGACATTACTGGGGTCCTTTCAAAAGTCACTATATTATATCCATTCCTAAATTTAAGATGTGCAAAAATATTACGCATTTTCCACCAAGATGGTCCCCCAAGGGGTAAAAATCTTATACCTAGGCAGGGTCCAAAAAATGGATCCCCAGTTGCAAAATTTTCGAAGTTTCCCCTTTATCCCTCGCAGAAATCTAGGCGACCTTTTTTTGGCCGTCAGTTCCAAAAATGATCATTCTTTCAATTTATACATAAAAATAGAATTCTTCATCAAAAATGGTTATTTTTGGCTTAAAATTTTTGCGTCTTTTTTTGGTCGTCAAATCGGGGGAGAGGTGGGGGTCGCACTTTCGAAAAAAATTTTCAAAGTTGCTTCTTTACCTCTCCTGCAAATTTTTGAAAAATATGGACCTCTCTGCCCAGGTATGAAAAAACTAGAATTTTCAACAACAAAATTTTCCAAGTCACCAATCTTTTGTCTGAAGAAAATTTTGAGCTACGGACCTCCCATGATTTTCGACCTGATTTTTTCGTTTTAAAGGACCAATCTAGTAATTTCCAACCATATGAAAAAATGATATATTCAGAAAGATCATGAAAAATGGAGCATTTTTTGTTTTTACGGCATGTTCTGAATCGT
>JAQGCO010000240.1:0-12156 GCA_034700925.1 Acrobeloides cf. buchneri Gr-Nem-00862
AAATTCCTCAACCATAAAAAGATATTCCGTCTCGACGTCGAGAAGAATTAGTGGAGGCCCTCAGGCGCTTAGTCAAGCGGGTTTCTTGGGCTTAGATATCGTTTTCATGCGCTTAGGCGTCGATTTTCAGATAAAACGGTAACACATATAAAACGGTTTCATTGGAATGTTATCGAGCTAATTTGACGAAGCTAAGAGGAACAAGGACCAAAGCTGAATTAAATATACGAAGCCTGAAATGTATAGTCTTTGATCGTTGCCAAAATGCTCCACTGTACTGGGAAGATGATGGAGCATGTTAGGAAGCATCAAGTTGTTGAAGAATATCCACAAAATTTTGGGGCAACTAATTCGAGTTAGAATGAATTATCCTTGGATGAAGAAAGAGATTAGAGAAAAGACGAAGAAATATTTGAATTTTATTGAAAATATTGATGAATTGATATTGATTGATAGGCTATATTTCCATGTCTTTGATTATTTTTTATTTTTTGAATGATATGTGAAATAATTTTTTAATTTGGGTAATAACTCATTTTTCTCGATAATTTCTCTATTTTGAACAATTTTGGGACCATTACCTATTGTGCAGATTCCTATAATTATCATCCGCACTCAAAAAGTACACGAAAGTCGATTTTGTTTAATACATTATTTTCTGTTAATGAATATGTTTATATATTTTTTGAGTAACTATTTTTCAGATATGTTATTCTCCAAATTTTTTAAGTAAGCTTCAAAAAATCAATTCTAAGATTAAAAACTGTTTTGCCTATAAATAGTTCCTCTACGTCATCTCCCAAGCAGAAAAGAACATGATGATCTTTGGAAAGATAGAAACTTTGCAGTTAATTTTTGAGCGAAATTTTATTGGGCGAATGTGAATTTTGTCGCCTTTGAAGGAAATGATTCGAAACCTGCTGAACTGTGATGCTATTTGGTCTACTTGTGACTCGGTTCTCTTCGGGCTCTTTTCCATTTTCTTGCGATTCATTAATAAGTTTCCAATTTTGTTGGACACTTATGTTTTTGTTGTTGATCTTGATGGGTATTCAAAAATTTTTGAAAATTGTTTAATTTATTTTTTTTAAATCTTTGTGGTCTTGTGGTTAGGATTCGTGTTTCATTCATACTGACCGGTTCGATTTCCGATAGTGGAGGTGTTATGAATGTGGGGGGTCCGAAAATCACCACACATGTCGAAGATCAAAAAATCCAAAGATTTCCTCAGTCAGGGCTTACCAGGGGATATATTTTTCTAGATACATTTCACGGTGGCCCAAAACGTGCAACAAGTGGGAACACCAAAAAAACTTAGTAAAACGCTTTATTGCATTGCTAATAACATGTTTACAACAAAAGAACGAGATTTAAACTAGTGAACTTTTTTTCAATTTTGTAAATTTTTTCTAAGTACACTCCCCCTTCCCTGAATCAGGGTCAGGGAAGCGTTTTCAGGCTTCGAAAATGCGTGCAATCGATTTCTAACATAGAAAAACCCTCTAGAACAAGTTTTTTCTAGCATTTTTGGGGGTGTTTACACTTTTTGCACGTTTTGAGCTCGTACATTTTAGTGAAAAATGGACCGGGTCTATGTCTTCATCGGATTATTCACACTTGTACTTTTTCTCGAATCAGCTGGATCTCGCTACATTATTTCGGCGATCCAAAGTATGGAGCGCCAATTCCACATCCCTAGTCTAATTTCATCACTTCTAGTCAGTGCTAGTAAGTTTAACTTGCTAAATTTTTCATATTCAAAAAATTTTCCATGATTCAGGTGAACTTGGTTATATTCTAGCTGTTATATTTATCTCATACATTGGCTCTAGAGGCAATCGTGCCAAATGGTGTGGCGCTGGAGCTATTTTGATGTCTATAGCATTAATCTTGACGGCTTCTCCGAATTTTATCTTTCCGGCAGAGCAACCGAAATTGAATATGAAAGAAGTTAAAGTATGAAAATTTTTTTATTGATTTTTTGAACTCATCAAAAAATTATATATCAGGAAAATAAATTTATTTTGATGTTTTTAGGAAGGTTTGAAGCCACCCCAAGCTTTATTCGCCCAAAATACAACCTTGGACAAATTTTTTGCATATCAACCAATTCGGGATCGAATTCCCAGCCATATACGAAAAAATATTTTGGCGAAATTTTCTGATCGAGATTTAAATTTTTCAAATTTGGATGCTCCAGAATTTGAATATTCGATCATCGGGCAAAGTTTATATTCATTGGACGAGGACCTTATGCACGAGGTAGGTATATAGATTTTTTCAATTTAGTTATCTATATCCTGGCCATATAGTCTATTTTTGACAACTTTAATATTCTTAGGCTTTCTTGCACATGGGAAAAATCTTAAACGGCTCTGAAGATACAAAACCCTTAATCAACACCCTGCAAATTTTCGTGAAACATCGGCAAGATAACATCAAATCAGACTTAAAAACTATTCGCCGAGCATCAATTGCTCCGTTTGCTTTCTGCAACAAACTTGTCAACAACCTCCAAGAAATTATCAAAGTAAAATTTTCCAGAAATTCAAAAAATGACACAAATTTTAGAAACTCAAATGTCACGAACAGCCGTCAAATTTTGGACCTCTACTCATAATCTTTATGACCCTTTTTGCCATGGGTATTGGTCGGACCACACCATGGTCTTTGGGAATACCCCTTCTTGATGACAATGTGAAAAAGCGGTCGATGCCAGTATATTTTGGTAAAAAATTAATTTTTACATATTTTTATAGTCTAAAAAATTCTATTTTATGAATTTTTTTCGGAAAATTTTTTATAAAAAAGATTAATTTTTTAGCAATTATTTCATTTATCAAAATTCTTGGTCCAATTACCGGTTTTCTGGTTGGAAGTTTAGCGAATAAACTGTATTTTTCACCGCCAGGTAATTTTTAAAATAATCTCTGAAAGAAAATATAGAAAAATTATTTTAGCACCACCTGGTTTAACTGCAAATGACCCCACGTGGATTGGAGCGTGGTGGCTAGGGTTTCTAGTAATTGGATCTGTAACCATAGTGCCATCATGCTTTTTGTTCTTCTTTCCAGAGGGGTAATTTTTGAAAATTAAAAAGAATGGACTCACCCCTTCAAAAATCAGAAAAAACGGTTTACACAAGAATTATAAAGAAAAGCTTTATTTCACATACAGGGTGTTAGATATGAACCGGACCACTTAATCATTTTAACATTTAGGGTGCGCGTTATCAGTTGTGCCGCGCTCGGCACGACGTTAGCAGTTGTGCCGTTTCACTACGGCACGACGTGTTGTGGCACCATTTATACTTGCCGCAAGACGCGCGCGTCTTGCGGCAAGTATAAATGGTGCCTTAGCAGTTGTGCCGGTCGTGCCGTGAGTTGTGCCGCCGTTTTACAACGCGGCACAACTGCTAACGTTGTGCCACCGTTGAGTTGTGCCGGTACAACTCACGGCAAATTGCTAACGTCGTGCCGTAGTGGAACGGCACAACTGCTAACGCCGCTGCTAACGTCGTGCCGAGTGCGACACAACTGATAACGCGCACCCTTATCGATCACATTTAATTATATTTTATTCAAAAACATAACATAACAACTAAAAAACAAGAAACAACTATTGATTATTCGAAATGGCCACCTTCTGCTTCGACGCAGGCCTTGAGGCGCTTCGGGAAGTTGTCCACGATCTTCGCCAGAGTTTCCACCGTAATCTCGTCCCAAGCCTTGGTTAGCGCTCGCTTCAACGATTCCACTGTCTCTTTCTGATTTGCCTTTTTCGTGAAGTTTGATAATCGCGGCTCGCATCTCAGTCATTTTGCTGCTAAACAGGCATTATTCATATCGAAATGCAAAATAAAAGTATGAAAGAGAATGGATAAAGTTGAAATGATTAAGTGGTCCGGTTCATATCTAACACCCTGTAATTTATTCCATACTTTTAAAAAGTCGCCAAAAATCGAGTTTGAATCTTTTTCCGTCGCCCGAGGGCTCATTCGATAGCCACCCTCACGGAATTTGTTTACAAAAAATTTTAGTTAAAAAGCTTTTAATTTCGATTTTTTAGAGAGAAAATACGAAAAAATTGTCTAAAAATATTTTTTATCTCCCTGGCTACGGCCGTTGCAAGATTTTTAACCAATTAAGGCCATATATTGGTCAGTTTAAATCCTTTCAGGATGAGCAATAGCTTATTAAATTCCTGAGATCATGCAGAACAATTTTGTAGAACATCACTTTTTATGAAAAAATTCTGTAACGAAGAAAAACCATATGAAGCCCATCATTTCATTAATTGAGCCTTTTAGCTATGATATTTCTGAAATTAATACGCTTCATATGATTTTTCTTCATCATACAAGGGTTTTCATAAAAAGTGATGTTCTACAAAGTTGTTCGGCGTGATCTTGGGAATTATTTGAGCTATCATTCGTCCCAGTAGAGTCAGACCGTCTATTGCCTGGAGCAATAAAAATCTGCTTTTTAAGACTATTGATTATTTCGAAGAACATCCTTTTATAGAAAAAGCACTTCGAAAAATGAAAACTTCAAAAATGGAAAATCGAAAAAAGCATCCTTAAAACTTTATGACAAGCATATGGATCGCAGCAAACAAGCTGAAGGCTCTACCACAAAGGGTGGATTGAAAAGTAACGCATAAATGGAAAATTTCAACAAAAAAATTTTTAGCGTTTCTAAAATCGTATGAAGACGTATTTCGATCAAAAATTTATGTAGGAGCTGTTATTGGGAGAATATTAGATGTGTTGGCGTTCAAAGGGTATGTTGTATACTTGCCAAAATATTTGGAAAATCATTATGGGATACCTCAATATAAGGTGCAATTGTATATGGGTAGGTCTTAAAATGCTGTTCTACAACCATCCCCCCACGGTGCGGGAAAATGCCGAAAAGGTGCAGGCAAGAGTCAAAATTATAAAGTTTGCCAATCGATTCGGCTCACCGATCGCTTCAAAACGAGTACCATATCATGGATTTTTGGGGTTTTGACCCATAGCCGAGTGGCTAACATGTTCGGCCTTCACTCATAGGGCGTAGGTTCGATCCCTGCCCAAAGTCATTTTTTTATTTTGTTGTCAAAATTCATGAAAATTTTTGCATATCGACATTTTTATGCGGGGAACACGATGTCGCTTTTATTTTTCAATGAAAACTTTTGGAAAAATTTGAAAAATCGAAAAATCTAAAAATTTATTTTAATTCTAAAAGTTTTCATGGATAAATAATTGCGCCAGCATATTAAAAAATGCGGATATGCAAAAAGTTTCATGAATTTTGACAATAAAATTAAAAAATGACTTTTGTGCGTGGTATTGAACCCGGGATGGGGGACTTTTGCGCCCTCACATTTGCGCACCTGACATTTGCGCACCCGACTTTTGCACCCCGACATATGCGCCCCACATTTGCACCCCGACATTTGCGCCCCGACATTTGCGCACCGACATTTGCACCCCGACATTTGCGCCCCGACATATCCGCCCCAAAAAATGCAATTTTCTCGGGTTTCCTGAGGTTTTTGGAGCCCCGAATAGACTTCACTAAACCCCTATGCGTAATTTTTCATGAGGAATCGCATGAGACTACTCTCGTTCCATGAAAAGCTCAGGAAACCTGAGCTAACCTGAGAAAATGGGGTCTTTTCAAAAAATGCAATTTTCTCAGCTTTTCATGGAACGAGAATGGTCTCATTCGATTCCTCGTGAAAAATTACGCATAGGGGTTTAGTGAAGTCTATTCGGGGCTCCAAAAACCTCGGGAAACCCGAGAAAATTGCATTTTTTGGGGCGGATATGTCGGGGCGCAAATTTATGTGGGGATACCTAAGTGAAACTAGTATCCAAATTTTTTAGCTGCTTTTGGCACGTTCGGTTTCGCTTTGGGGACTGTAACCGGAGGCTTTATAACTAAGAAATTTAAACTGAATGGAAGAAAAGTGGCTTTATTTGTTGTTATTGTATCGATGTTAAACATTTCAACTTTTGTCGGCAAAGCTTTTCTGGGCTGTGAATCTATAGTAAATACTATCGGCTTGGAGGGAGTGTAAGTTGGGAAAAAATTTTTTGATTTAAAAATTTATTTTTATATACATTAAAAATCAGAAAATAACTGAAAAGTGTACAAAAATCAATTTTTTAGCCCAACAAATTTCAACTACACCCGCTCGTGTAACTTCGAATGTGGCTGTGATGATGCCAAATTGTTCCCAGTTTGCGACCCCTCTGGACAAATTTATTACTCGCCTTGTCATGCCGGATGTCGACATGTTTCAGTTATTGATTTGAGTTCTCATAAAATGGTAAAAAAATTTGAATTTCTTATCAGTTTTCTTTGAACAGATGTTTTTTAGAAATCCTATTTGTTAAAATTAAAGGGAGGAATAATCATGTCCCATGTGGTCTAGTGGTTAGGATTCGTGGCTTTCACCCACGCGGCCCGGGTTCGATTCCCGGCATGGGAATAATTTTTTGCCCTTTCCAAATTTGCTTTTTTTACAATCAAAATTTGAAAGTGGATCGGGCACTATGTCAATTTTCACATAGGCATTTTTTCCCAAACATCAAAACAAGGCAAAAAATGGGCATTTTAAAGGAACAGTTCATTCGGGGGAAGAACTTATATAAAAATAATATTAGGTTGTAACATAAGTATTGTTTATCCAAAAAATACATCTAATTTCAGCATTTGTCACTCGTTTTCGATGAAAATTTTTTTCAACATTGGGTAAGAGTGTATGCTGAATACGATTCAATCGGTCTTTTTGAAAATAGGTCATGTTTTCGTGTCAATATACAGACTTTTTCCAAAAATTAGGCCTCAAAAATGCACATCTATTTAAAATATTGATATTTGGTTATACAATTCAATTTTTGACGAAATTTTCGACCTTCGTAGGGTTTTTGTAGGCACTGATTATGAATCTGCTGTTATTTTTTGGCCTAGACCTCGGGAATATGGTCAAAAATGGCTTACAGGTCTTTTTTGGTGGTTTACCCTCATATGGGTATCGTACAGTCGTCAAAATCAAAAAATTCCTTCAGATCGAGTTCCTCGTCTCGAAAACCCCCGAATACAAAATTTCAGCCAAATTGGAAACCTTTTTGAAAATTCGGCCTAGTGCCAAGGTTCGTTTTCTTCAAAAAATTTTTTTCAGGAATTTTCCGACTGTGATTGTGCCCCAGGAAAAATAATCAAAAAAGAATTTTGCCATGACAACTGTTTTTCCATGATGGTCATCTTTTTTGGAACAGGTTTATTGGGTGCATTTATTGGAGGAACTGGTGTGGTACCAGGACTGTTAATTTTGTTGAGGTGAAAAAACTTTTTTCAAAGAAAATAATGTAAAAAAATCTATAGGTCAGTACCACCTGCGACCAGATCGATCTCATTGGGTGTACATGGATTTTTAGTTAGTTTATTAGGTATATATAATTTACTGGTAATTTGTATGCAAGAAATTTTTCTCAAAAATGGCCAATTTTTTTTCAAAAAAATTTAATTTTAGGCACCCTTCCGTCACCCATTATATGGGCTACTATTATTGACAGTGCTTGTTTAATTTGGGAAGAAACTTGTTCATCTAATGTAACTTCAAGAGGAGCTTGTGCTATTTATAATCCTTATAAGCTGAGAATAAGGTTCTGTCATTTTCTTATACCGATTTGAATTGACTTAAAAATTTTTTAGAATGCATGTTTTGTATATCATCCTACGTACTATATCAATATCCGCTGATTTATATGTTCTCTACCATGCCAAGGATCTGAATATACTAGACGATGACGAAGAAAATCCTGAAAACAATGACCAAGAAACTTCGATAACCAAAGATAATAATATACCCATGAATAATGTGCATTAATTTTTGACATTCCTTCAGTTTAACGCTCACCTCTAATTTTTACTTGATTTTTGTTAAATTTTGATAAGCGCTTTTAAAATTCATTTATTCAAAAACAAAACATAACAAACATTAATCACGCCTCTACTTTATAATTTTCTAGACTAACAATTTGAGACCATCTTGCATCAACAATGTGATCTAAAAAAATGGTAAGCACAAAAGTAAAAAACTTACCAACATTGTATTTTCACTTCACAAAAACAGTTTCACCAATCTCTACTATCTCTCCTGGGCCACCAAGCTTGATTGGGTTTTTAACAAGGTAGTCTTCAGCTACACATCTAAAATACTGCACCAGTTGACTATCGTAGCGCTTCTCAAAGTGCTGCCGTCATCTTGTTTCATTTCATGTTGGATCGTCTCATGTGAAAGACAGTTCCTCGACCAGTATACGATAATTCCAATACCTAAAAGAGAACTAGGAAAATAAAGTGATAAAAAACTAATCTCTTTAGGAGACATGAGAGCCTTCAAAAAAGGTTTCAACAAAATAGTCAATTTTCTTCCTATTCCTCGGATTGTTAGGGTCACAACTGTAGGGAACATTGCCAAACCAAATTGTTACGGTCTCTGTATAGCTTCATTTGTCGATTACATTTAGTGCAAGTTCTTTTCGAATGTACAAGTTCCATTTCTTTCAGCATTTCCAAAAACTTTTCATCTGATTTATTCAGCAAGATTAAAAGGCGCCTGTGATTAATATTCTTTAGAATATCCATGTCTAAATGAAAGAAAAGTAAAAATTTCAAAATGTTTTGAACAAATAAATCAAATAAAAAGGAATTTAAATCGTGAAAAATAACGATAAAGCTGTAGAGATCAAAATTTACTAAAAATCAGGTCAAAATTAGAGGTGAGCGTTAAACTGAAAGAGAGTCCACAACTTTAATTTTCTACATTTTATTATTTGTATGTAATTAATTTGTAAACATAAATTATATAAAGATTTTTTATTATGTTACATAATAAAAAATCTTTATTACTACAACAACAAAAACAACTTTATATCAAGAACAATTTTACTATCTTCCAGTTTTGCATTAAAAAAGTTTTTGTTCCTTTTTAGCAAACCATTAATTTTATTAACTAATTCATTAAAATCATATTTACCTTCTGGAATCTCTATAGCATTCTCTTCATAAGCTTGATTATTATTTTTATCAACACCATTAACAATATAATAAAATTTGGGTACTATACGGTTTGACAGGGCCAATTTTTAACACTTAAAAACACTTTATTTCACACTTTATTTAATAATTAACACAAATCAACATATTTCAACAACGAGAAATATCACAAATACACTGCAGGAGGCCAGAATTCCTTGATCCCTTGTAGTATAGCTTCAAACGGATCTTCCTTGTTAATATACTGTCTCCACATGAATTCAGCCAAATAGGATTTCAGATGATGACGAGCGGTGCCGCGGTGCTTTTTATTGCGCCATTTAGCCGATCTCCACATTCACTCGACGGTCTGGGTGTGCACATTTGGGTCGTCCGGGTCCAGGAAGTTGTACTTATGGTTTACCTTGAAGTCCTCGAATCCGGCAATTCTTCGGTGCGATAGCCTTTCCAGCAGTCGGAGAAGATGATTGAGCCTACTTCAATGTTCTCACACTCCCGTGTCTTCCTGCAAAAGTTATATAGCTCATTCCAAAAATCACTTACCTGCATATACCACCAAAGATCCATCGTTGTGGCAAAATTCGGCGTTATTCTTCTTCTTCTTCGAAAACAGACTCTCATCAATCTCCACTATAAGCCCAGGGCCTAAAAAATTAACATAAAGAGCTAACCTAAAAACAACCTACCTCCTATTTTCTTTCTTGGCCGTTGCAATAGTGCATGTATACAAACTTCACGCATATAGTTGTTCCAGTCAACAGCTGTATCTATGCCCAATTCACGTTCACACCATTTTCCCGAAGTGCTAAAAACGCCGTAAAAATGAACTTCTCGTTCATAAAAACGTATAAATAAATTATTCAATGAATAAAAGTGCGAAATAAAGTGTTTTTAAGTGTTAAAAATTGGCCCTATCAAACCGTATAGTACCAAAATTTGTTGTTATTTTGATTTATATCAATTTTATTTTCAATTTATATTTTACCATCTAATTTTAATAAACCAATTTCATACTTTTTATCTAAAAACTCTTGTGGAAATGAGTATTCAAAAGTAGATTCATTAGAAATTAAATGTAAAGTAAAATATGTCATTTAATTAGAGCAAAATAATAATTAAAAATTAATAATGATGAGAAAAATACCATTCTTATTAATGAATCTGGGTTATATTTTCTAATATTATCATCCTCCTAATATTAACTTCAGAAAAACGACTTCTCTATCCACTTTAAAATACTTTAAAAAATCATTCGAAATTCAATAAAAAACATTTATTCGATTCAAAGTCAAATTATTCTATTGACAAGTCAAATTAGATCAGAACGAGATTCTTGTTTAAATATGTTGCAACTACATCTAGAAACACTTTTTGAAGAGGAAGATAATTAGCTGAGTTAGCGATCACACCGAATTGTGGAGCTGGTCCTGGACGGTAGTGTATCTGAAGAAGAAATTATTATACATTTTTAACTGAAAAAAATTAAGGCTTCAAACCTCCACATCACTAGATCGCTGATAGCATTCATTGAAAAGTTGTCGGCTCATTGCAGTTTTTACCGGAAGTGGAGTGTATTTGTTGAGTTTCTTTCCATGCCATATGTATCCACCAAACTTTCTATCGAATATCGCTTGGAGATTTACTTTTGTCATCAGCAACGTTGAGAATCTATTTGCGCGATCGTGTTGGACTCCATTAACAATTTCTTCAAGGGCTTGTCTGGGCGTGAAAATAGAACGAACTTCATTCTTAAAAGAGAAATTTATAAACAAGCAAGTCTTTTTTAATGTTTTAAAGTCATACCAATTGTTTAGTCAAATCTCCGATAATTTCATCATGTTTTTTAGTCAAATCTCTGATAGTTTCATCAAGTTGTTTAGTCAAATCTCCAATAGTTTCATCAAGTTCTGAAATCTTTGTCGAGTGTGCGATTGCCATGAAAATATCAACGACGGATTCCTAAATTCAATGTGTAATAATACATGTTTAATTGATTGTAAATATACCCGAGTAAGCTGCGTCACTGGTTCGCCTTCTTGTGCATAAAATTCTATGAATTGATCAATTCGCTTTCTCCATACTGCTCTCATCTCGCTTTTGGAAGAAAAGGACTCTGTAAAAGATTTTTAATAGAATAATAACAATAGAAATTTTTCAACAGAATAATAGCAATAATATACCTTCATCTGGAACATTATCTCGAATGAATAGTTGAATTGAAAAGCCCATGTTTTCCACACATTTGGCTTCGTCGAAATGGTTCGAACTCTTAAGATAACCCATTCTTTCTTCGATGATATTTAGAATGCCTAAAAATCAAAAATAGAGAAAAGTTCATAAGTCAATTTTAAAAAGTCAACTCAATTTCAAACCTGATGATCGGAGACGACTTCTTGGATTGCGTGTAGAAGTAGACGAAGAGGTAGCCTTAGGCGCGTTATGAATCCAGCCGCTCATCTTTAAGAAAAGTTCAATCTAAATAAATAAATATTATGACAATTCATTTTCCGAGTAGAGATCAGTGAGCCAAACGAAATAATTGTAAATGTTTTGCACTTAGCGAAAAAACTACAAGTAAAACTGCATGAAAAAATGCAATAAATTTAGACACGGCGCCAAAAGAAAATTTAAAAGGAATTTTGATTTAAAAAAGGTGAGTTAGTGTTCTTCAAGATCGTCGAAACTTTTATTAGCCATTGCATATAGTATGTCAATTTTCGGTCATGTGATGTTTTGAAACTTAATGAAAAATTTACGTTGGTCGTTATTGCCAGACCGTCCGATCTGGCAAGTTAAGCAACGTTGGGCCCTCAGATTCGATCCCCGAAGGGTAAAATGTTGAAAAATTAAAAAATTTTTATCAGACCTCCTAAATTCGACCTCGTAGAATTTTCTATTTTTGCTTCCATTAAAAAAATTTTTCTATGCCTGAAAATTGACTTTAAAAATTTTTACATAAAAATCTCGATTTTTTTTATATCTCGGTCATTTTGTTGACATGTTCGATGGGTTAAGGGTGCTCATTAGTCGTTGTTGCGCCCAAAAAACACTGTTAAATGAGCTGTGAAACGTTGTCGAGCTCAATAAAAAACGCTGTTAA
>JAQGCO010000241.1:0-12113 GCA_034700925.1 Acrobeloides cf. buchneri Gr-Nem-00862
CGGAAGAAGGGATGCACTCTTAAACCCAATTCAACTCAATATGACTCTGCTTATGTAGCAGGTGCTCTCAACTTACCTAGTTATGCACTGGTGGTAAGGTGTCCCTTTTTTCAAAAAGGGCCATATTGAAGGCAAAGTTCGATTTTTTTTAATGATTAGCAACCACTTTTCTTAAGCAAAAAAGTATACATTTCTTAGAATAGTTGCGGCTTATAATACTGAGCAAAAATTGAGCAACAAATTTCAATGGAATACTTTATTGTTAACTTCACCATCATTAGCCGATTATGGAGACGAGTAAGAATTAAATAAATTTTGATTAAAACATTTTGATGGTACTCTATGCAAAATTTTGAAAATGTTATATACCACACAAAATTTTTAAAACCCCTATCCTTTTCAAGATTTCATTTATAAATTTTCTTTTATAATTTAGCAATGCAACGATGTATAATGATATGCGCACAGCTGGCATTTTGCTAAATGACATTGTAACATCGGATATACACCAATTACTGGTAGTAGGTCCACAATTAGATGACAATCAAATGCAGTATTATGGGTTAGATAACAATAAACGAGTTTCAAATTTTAGTGGTGTAAATGACACCAATATTATTAATAATGTTGCTGGCAATTTAAGTAATTTCAAATTTCAAATTTTTGGTAAAAAACGTGTTTAGATCCACCATCGGGGCCTCCGTCAAATACAACAACTTCTCCGGCAGGCCCTACATCAACAGGAACGACTACGGCCTCTCCAGCAGGCCCTACATCAACAGGAGCAACTACGGCCTCTTCAGCAGGCCCTACAGCAACAGGAATGACTACGGCCTCTTCAGCAAGCCCTACATCAACAGGAATGACTACGGCCTCTTCAGCAGGCCCTACACCAACAGGAGCGACTACGACCTCTCCAGCAGGCTCTACATCAACAGGAGCAACTACGGCCTCTCCAGCACGCCCTACATCAACAGGAATGACTACGGCCTCTTCAGCAGGCCCTACATCAACAGGAGCTACTACGGCCTCTTCAGCAGGCCCTACATCAACAGGAATGACTACGGCCACTTCAGCAGGCCCTACATCAACAGGAGCTACTACGGCCTCTTCAGCAGGCCCTATATCAACAGGAGCTACTACGGCCTCTTCAGCAGGCCCTACATCAACAGGAATGACTACGGCCTCTTCAGCAGGCCCTACACCAACAGGAGCGACTACGACCTCTCCAGCAGGCTCTACATCAACAGGAGCAACTACGGCCTCTCCAGCACGCCCTACATCAACAGGAGCAACTACGACCTCTCCAGCAGGTCTACATCAACAGGAGCAACTATGGCCTCTCCAGCAGGCCCTACATCAACAGGATCCGGCATAGAAAATGCAATATCTCGGTCAAAACGAACTGTATATTTTTGAAATAAAAATAGAGGTGCCGAACATTCATAATATGTCTTTTGTTCTTGTAGCTTCCCGTCGCGACCCGCATTTGCAATCTTTTAAAAATGCCCGTTTTTCAAAGATCCATTTTTTGTAAAGGACATATCTCCGCATAGAAATTGAATTGAAACATCTGCGACCACTCGTTGGAAAGCTCTGAATATGAGCTGCAACTTTTATATTAACATTTATATGTTGTTTTAGCGTCTAAAAAAGTTACAGGTCAATCTTTGCAATATACTTAAATATCTTATTGACATATTGCAAAGGTAAAAAGATACAGTTGACCTGTATCTTTTTATATTCATGGAATCGGAAATTATTATAGAAACATTCAGGTATATGTTTTCGTTGTAATACACAGATTTCAAATTTCGTCAACTTCCCACGCGACTATCTCGAAACCTTTAGCGATTCAGAATTTACCGTAAAAATAAAAAATGTTCCATTTTTCATGAACTTTTCGAATATCAAAAAAGGACTATTTTTTCTGCTCGGACTGGTCAAGAAAAGGCAAAAACTTATGATCTCCGTCGGAGATTGAATCAACGCCATGCATGTCAAACCGCCTATATATGAAATATTAACAGGAAAATGATCTACGATCAAAAATAAGCATATGCAAAAAATTTCATGAAAATCGGAAAACTTTAATTTCGTATCAGGATTCGAACCCGCGACCTATAAATGCAATCCTTGCGTACTAACCACTCGGCTATATGATTCCTTAGCGTGTTAGTACAATAAATACCTCGTTTCACTTGTCCCGTTGAGCTGAGTCGAATAGCATTACTCGTTTTTAAAATTTCGAATTTCCACCAATTTTTGCCAAAAAACCACCGTACATGGAGAATAAAAAAGGCTCAAAATCATAATCTTATGCAGCATGTACTTAAAATTTCGTATTGTAGACAACGATCCTTGTGCCGGCTTAGATAAAATATGTAATATCGCGGGTGGTGGAAAATGTGTACCCGTTATAAATACCACTTGCTCATATGGCTGTATTTGTCCAAGCAGTCAAACTATCACACAAGATTGTTTTGGCTATAAAAAAGCTCTGGCTTATTACCCAAATTGATTGCAAGAAGAAGAGTAGCAATAGTGAAACTTTATGAAAAAAGGAAATTGAAAAACCGGTCTGAGTGCCAGTACACCTCTTCAATCACACATGCACAAGGTCTTGCGTCAAAATTTTCAATACTACATATCATACATGGGCAAAGGACCAAAAAAAACGTCGACAGGCGAAAATTATTTAATCCTGTGATTTAAAAAAAACGATTTCGTTTTCGATTGATCCATTAATTTTTCCCTCCGATACGACGAATTAAGGGGGTACAGTACCCCCTTTGCCCATGTATGCTACATATTTTTTAGAAGAACTATGTAGTATTAGCCGTTACTTCGCCAAACGACATATTTTTGGCCAATACTACATATTTTTCAATTTTTTGCCGGATACTACTACATGTCTTACGTAAACGTAAGCTTGTGCATGTATGCCTTCAATAATTTTTTCACCAAAAAATAATATCAGGAATCGACTCCCAGACCGACGCCAAAAACCCCGGAGACATTTTCCTTCACTTCCTAGTACTCAGTCCTTCTTAGCACTAATTTCCCTTTTTCATACAGTTTCAATATTGCTGGTCAACAATCAGCCATTTTTACTACAAAAAATAAATTACGGCAGAGTAAACTGTGCAAAAAGTTGAGATACCTTCAAAAACGTTATAAAATCGGCCAGAAACTTGTTCTAGGAAGCTTTTCTATGCGGAGAATCGATTGCGCGCATTTTCGAAGCCTGAAAACGCTTCTCTGATTCAGGGAAGGGGTGGGTATATTGTAGCGAAAATGATATAAATTCAAATTTTCGATTGAAAACCGACTATCTGGAGGTTTTCCTAGGCAGGGAATCGAATGGGCGCTGATGCATGAGATATATTTCTATAAAAATTAATGAAATAGTTTTTCGGGCACTATCCATTTTGCGTGATCGATAGCTCAAACAATTCCTCTAAGCATAAGCTAAAACGCTATAGAGCCCTTTTCCCGAGTGTAGAAGAAATTTTTTTGTTATTTCAGAAAAAGTGGCAAAAATTAACCAAAAATACAGATTTTCAAGACAATTTTGTCTTTTTTCGACTCCAAATAAGAAAATCGCTCTATAGAGTTGTTGTATTCAACGAGACGAATCGTTTGAGTGGTCGATCACATAATATGACAGACTCGTTGAAGAGTTATTTCCGTTTAAAGGTCAAAACTTCGAAGGATTTGTAAAAAATAAAAACTCGGTTTTTCGCAAAAAAATTTCTGCTAGAACGATAATTTAAATTCCGTTAAAACATTTAAAAAAAAGAATTATCAAATTTCATAAAGTTTTTGCATTATATGACAGAACCGGGAAACCGAGCGCCTTCGGCGCTCAAGGGATCGCCTCAAAATTTTTTTGCGTTTTTCAGTTCTATTTTTTCAATTTTTTACAATTATTTCGAATTTTTGAGATTTTTTTGAATTTCTTGAATTTTTTCTATTTATTACTATTTTTTTCCAATTTTTTTGAATTTTTTCAATTTTTTACAATTTTTTCTGAAATTTTTTTCAAAAATTAAAAACCGAAAAAAGTTTCCCGTTTATGCTTTTCTTTTCATGTAATCATTTTATTAGCACCACGAAGAAGCTATTTATCAAGTTTTTTTGTTGTCTCAATTTTTTGCACATTTTACTCCGCTGTGAAATGGATGTTCACAAAAGATCAAATAATAATATAAAAAAGCGCAAAAATATTTTCGAATATATTTACGTTTCATTTGGCTTTCATAGATTTGTGTAGTTAAATAAATTCAAAGTGTACGGGAACTTTAAGCCCATCTTGTATTAATGTAAAATTGATTTTTTTGAATAAACTTTCCATTTTCCCTAAGTATACAATTGCAAACACAAATTTTAAAGCTCAAACTTTTTGCAATATTATTGTTAATCAATGATTTAATCCAATTAACAAATGATTTCCTTGAATTTCGCGTCGAGATACAGCTTTTCTTGAATCCGAAGAATTTTATAAATGTCAAATTCGGATTTCCCGCACATGTTTACCCCAAAAGGGGTCGTTTTTAGGCAAAATTCGCAATTTTACGACTTTTCGCTCCAATACACAATACCCTTTCGTTTAAAAAAAAATTTTCGAGGTCCGTTCAAAAGTTTATTGGTCCTTTAAAATGCAATCGATTTCTCTCATAAAAATACTCATAGAAAAGTGATTTCTGGATTTAAAAAAAGCAAAACGTGAACATTTTCGCTTCAAAAACCAAATTTTTTTCCTGAACCAGGGAAGCATTTTCCTGGTTTTGAGAATCAAACGATCGATTCCCCGTATAAAATTTCCCCAATAGGAGTCATTTCTAGAAAAAATAAATTTCCGAGTCCCAAAAAATCACAAAATCCATTTTTTGCGCCACCCTGTATATATAGTAAAAAATGAATATAATCCCCTATCAAATATTTATTTGTTTGGTAATTCTGTGGCAAATTTGTTAACTTTATCCTCTCATAGCTGATAGGATTGGATATCCAAATATTTCCCACAATAAACCCATTTTCATGGATATCCGGCATGGCTGGTGGTCGAACGCCCCAAAAAATTTCCCTAATGTTCCCCCTGTTTTTGCCTAAAAATTTGAAAATTTAAAAAAAATCATAATAATCCACCATTATGATTTCCATTAAAATGACCAAAAATGAGTTTCAATTTTCCACCAAAAATTTCCAAATTTTTTCAACAATCCTAATGGTCCCCCTTATGTTTTTTGCCCAAAATTTTTTGGAGTGGACCCCCCCCCAAAATCAAAACCTAGCTACGCCCCTAAACTTGCTAGATTGGACGGATTGGCAATCATCTACCAGCGAAAATTTTTTTGAAAATTCGCCTAGGAGAGATGATTGTGATTTGGAGGTCAACCCCAAAAATACCCCTCCCCCCCCAAATTTCTGCATACATCAGACTTTTAAAATTCTGCTGGTAGACTTTTTTGAAATTTAGAAATTTTTTAATTTTGACTTTGACGAGATCAAACCTTCGTTAATTGTAAAACTACTCGCGACTCTGGTCACTGCGCCATCGATCACTAAACTTTACTATTTTTTAATTTTTATATTTCTGTCTCTACACAACAATAAAATGATATCCTCACGTAATCATCCATTTTTTAAATACAGCTTCGCGTTACAGGGTGTGCGGAAATTATCCGGCCCCTTATAGTAAGGTATATCTAGATACTTTTTACGCCATAACTTTGATAGGAACAACCTTCCTCCGAGATTTTGGTGTCATTTTAAAGCTACGAACATGAGCTTTAAACAGACACCAAGATCTCAATGAATAGATATTCTTAACAAAAGTTATGGTGAAAAGTATCCTACAATAGGATAATTTCCGCACACCCTGTATATCCATTCTAGGGTCATAAAACCGCTTCCATACATTGCTGATAATGAATAAGATAATAATAAAAATTTGACTTTTGTGTGTTTTCTCTCCTTTCTTTTAACATTTCTTCTCAAAAGCAGTATTGAGATGGCTTCAAATATATTAGCACCAATTATTTTTCCAAATATCGAACTTCCATCGTTCGAAGAAATTTTTGAGGATGAAGATGTCAATAATCTAGTATTTCCAAATGATGATATGGTCTATATTTTCAAAATGGAAGATCTTGCTGAGTCAAGTGTTATAGGCTCTTCGATACATGTGGTCAGAAGATACTTGCATATACCATCGGGCATGTATTTACTCATAAAATTTTTAGTTTGAACAATTTGTTACTCCTTCTGGCTCCAACCTTATGACCAGTTTTTTTGTCAAAATTTTCCATTTTTCATCCAAAATCACACCTGAAATTCCACACCCACCAACCCAACATTTTCCAAAAAGACTACCTCGCAACTTCGCGCCGAAGACGCAAACTTTTTCCTAATGGTCCCCCATTATATTTTTTGTCCAAAATTTTCAAAATCCCCTCCCCCCCCCATCCACTTATGCCTCTTCCCCGCGAAACTAGATCCTGGTTACGATTCGCTCAATCGATTTTTCGCATAGAAAACTCCAAAGCTTCTATAACGATTCAAAGCAAATCAGGGAATCAAGGAATTTATTGATCAACCCGAAAATTTAGGAAACTTTATGGCTGTCAAACAAATCCACATTCCATTCAGTCAGTATCTAGACGAAGCGAAAGAAAAGCGTCTACGAAAACTAAACCTAGAAATTCATACCCATCGTGAAATCGCCAACTCACTTTATATCGTTGACTTCTATGGCCTTTGCCTACACGACGGCTGTGCACTTGTATGCATGGAACTTATGGACATGTCTTTACATGGACTAGTTACTACCTGCCACAAGCATGGAAAAAATATACCCGAAGATTTACTCGGATACACTGCGGTTTCCATCCTCGAAGCATTGAAGGTGTGCAAATCGAGGGGGATTATCCACCGAGATATCAAACCGGAAAATATTCTAATAAAAAAATCTGGAGAAATCAAACTAGCTGATTTTGGAGAATCTCGGTTTGTGGGTGAATCACAAAAAGTCACTACAATTGGCGCTGGGACAATCCGCTACTGGCCTCCGGAACGATTGTATACGGAGAGAATAAAATACGACATCCGATCGGATATCTGGAGCTTTGGGCTTAGTCTAGCTGAGATGGCATTTGGAAAATACCCGATAGGCTTGGATATTGATTTTCAAACAGTGGGTTTTATAATGTTGCAAAATCGAATTCTTGGGGCTAAGGTGGATGAGATTATTAATAGATGTGTTCGGTCAAAATATTCAGAAGATTTGTGTGAATTTATCTGGCTGTGCTTGCAGAAATTGGAGGATAGAGCAAATGTGGAAGAACTAATACACCCCTGACCACTGCGCCTATTACACAAATAACACAAATAATGTATTTCCTGTCCTAACTAATAATAGGTTGGGGAAAAAGTTCTACCCGTTTTTTGGTGTCCAATAACGTCGACGTTTATCACAAACGTCGACATGACGTTTAAATTTTTGAATAGTGACGTTTCAAACGTCGACATCTCCGACTAACTTGTCAGAAAAGTGATAAACTTGTCACTTTTTGTGACAAGCACATATTTTATCACAAATTGTGACAAGAGGGTCTTTTCACTAAGTCTTTGCTCTTCGATAAGTTCGAAAAAAAGCCAGACAACGAAGAAATGTATTATTATTTTTTTAGCTGATTTTCTGTCGAACTTATCAAAGAGCAAAAACTTAGTGAAAAGACCCCCTTGTCACAATTTGTGACAAGAAAATGTCTTGTCACAAAAAGTGACAAGTTTGTCACTTTTCTGACAGGTTTATCTCCAACGTTTGTACCTTTTAATAAATAACGACGATTAGCAACGTTTTTCGAATGCCGACATTTGTAAACGTCGACGTTCTGACGTTTGAAACGTCCGACGCTCGAAACGTCGATATTTCCGACGTTTGTGACGTCGTTGCATCTAAACGGCGTCGGCAAACGTCATTGGACATCACTGGCAGTGGTATACCTTTGAATTGACGAAGAAGGAGTTGACGATACATAATTTGATGTTGTGGTTTTATTGGTCGAACTTGATATAGCCGATGAACTTGATGTCAAATGAATGTTGGGACTAAATTAAAAAAATTTGCATTATTCCCAAATTACAATATGTCAAAAAGCTGTATTTGAGCGCGATTTTTCAAAAATTATTTTTCAATTTTAACCAAAATGGCCTTATCACGGCGTCCGAAATTCGCTTTTATGGCGCTGGTTCAATTTCCACCGGCAACCATAAGTTTTGCCTATTCTTAACTTTATGTAGAACGAAGGAAAACTTTTATATATTGTTTTATAGGCAACTTCAAGTGGTCAAAATTAAAAAATTCATTCATGTTCGTGTTCCCCATGTCGAAAAATAGCCGAGTGCAAAAAATTAGCTGATTTGGATTTCTTTTAAGAAAAGGCAAAAACTTATGGCCGCCGGTGGGGGTTGAACCAGTGCCCTACATATCAAAATGACTTTGATGACAAAAAAAATTAACAGGAAAATGATCTACGGACAAAAATATACATATGCAAAAAATTTCATGCAAATCTAAAAAACTTTGAATTCGGGCCGGGATCCGAACCCTGGCCTTTTGGTGCTTTATTTGCGATTGTACACGTCCCTAACCATTCGGTCATGCCGATCCTTGATAACACTTTCTTGGCCCTGAATTTAGAGACCAGCACATTAGACGAATAATAGAACGCCTGTATCACGAAACTTTGTCACCTTGTTTAAAAATGACGTTAAAAAATTTTTATTTCGATTCTTATAATGTCAGAATGTAATTACCGGTAATACCGTATTATCTCTAATAGTCCTTCTATTTTTCAACTTCCCTCGGAGACGTAAATTTTAGAAAATTTTTCATAAAACATAAGGGGGTTTTAGGTGACCCCTGTCCTTCTATTAGAGATAAACGTTCGGAAATATGCATAGAAAATTGTTAATTAAAAATTTTTTTGAAAAAATCAATGAAAAAAAAATTTTTATTGAGAAAAATCACTCATTTTCGGACATGTTCACACTGTTTGAATGAAATCGTCGATAGCCTTCAAGAGTCAATTAAATTCAAAAAGTATTTAAAAAATGCTATCGAATGAAAAAAAATTAAGTTCCAATATTTGAGCCTATTTGAAGTATGGCTTGTTTGAAAATTTGGTAGCTTAGTTCTTATTATTCAATTTTAAAAAACTCTTCATAAATAGGCTGCTTGGCTCAGTGGATTTGCTCTCACTTCCTATGCATAAGGCTCAGGTTCGACTCCCACCTGAAGCAATTTTTTTGCATGATTATTTTTTGCTTGATAAGAATTTATTTCTCTAAAAATTTGCATTTTATTAAACTGCTTTATTAATGTTTTTCTAATCATTTTTACTACATATTTGTCATCAAACTGTCAAAAAAATGAGTAAAAAAATTTCCATGTGCCGGTCTCTACCTGAATTCTCTATTTAGCTTTAATATACGAACCTCTTCCCTGATTCAGTTTCAGGAAAGCATTTTTAAAGTTCATGAATAAGTGCAATCGGTTACTCGTAAAACAAACTCTTATAGGGCTATTTTTTGTCAAAATTATAAAAATTTTAAAATCGAGCAAAAAATGAGTTTTTTGGACAGAATTAAATAGCCCTATAATGGATATATAAAATAGCCCTAAACCTTTATGAATGTGGAAAACATACGTATGTGTTGTACTATACATATGTGTAGTACTATACGGATGTGTTGTACTATAATTATTATTAATTGTTGTAGTACCACCATCTTGGTTTGCTTCTTAAAAATGAATGATTATGAAGTCAATAATTTTTTAGGGGAAAATAATGCAAAATTTTTTTTGTTGAAAAATTTGATTATTTTTCACAAAAAATACTTTTATGGACTTAATTTCAATACTTTGTGAACTTAATGGGGACAAGGGATTTTTTTAGCCGTTGACCTCTTTTTTCTGACATCTCTCTTTGACCCAAAAAGTTGAAGACGTGTCGATTGCGTCAAAATTATTTGCGTCAATTTTTGATTGTATCAAAGGTCTATTGCGTCATCCAACATTTGCGTCAATTTTCGATTGCGTCAACAGTCATTTGCGTCAATTTCAAATTGCGTCAAATTATTTAACACAGAACAAAATTGACACAAATGTCTGTTGACACAATAAAAATTGACGCAACTGTCGGGTGACGCAAATAATTTTGACGCAATCGACACGTCCCTAAGAGTTAACTCTCCATTGTCCTCTTACCTACTTCTGCTAGTACAATATAAAAACTAAAAACATACTAGGTTTTCTTGTTACTAAAACAACAGCTACAATTATTACTGCTATAATAACCAATAAAATAATTAACCTAAGAATAAAATAGCACTTGTTTTCATAGATAAGTTCAAAAATTCTAGCCCATAATGATTTAGATCGAACTCGCTTTGTTGGCAACTGTAATTCTGCAATAGAATAAGCGTGTGGTTTTATTTTGGTAGTTGGTGAGATTGGTAGCTTATCATAAGTTTTAATATTTTCTCTAGGCATTTCATAAGCTTCTGTTGGGTTATCATAACTTGGGGGTGGGAAATGATGGATGATATTTTTTTCGGATTTGTAAAAATTATTTTCATCCGAAAAGTCATCATTGTTTTCATAAAGATTTGGATCATTTGTAAAATCATATTCATCCTAAATTATTTTTGGCAATATTTATATATTCGGAAAGAGCATGAAAAATTGAGCATTCTTTGTCTTTATGGTATATGCTGGATCGCTACCGTTGTCGAGAAAAATGCGATTGAAAAATTTGCTTTCAAGCTCATGTTTTCTTTGTAATACACAAACTTTGTTGAATTTTTCGAATTTAAATTTTTGAAAAGATCAAGTTTCAATCTCAATTATCTCGACAACTATATACAACGATTCAGAGGTTGCCGTAAAAACGAATGGAGATAAAATTGACACAATTAAAAATTGACGCAAATGTCGGATGACGCAAATAATGTTTTTTCGAAAAGTTCGCGCGAAAAGAAATGAACGCATGTAAGAATGAACAAAATAATAGATCAAGTGAACATTCTCAGGTGACCGATTTATTCTGCCGCACCCTATACCAGAAATTAAAACCAAATTGCGAGTGCCAAATCACGTCACACATACATTGCTGATAATCAATAAGGTAATAATACAAATTTGACTTTTGTGTGTCATCTTTCCTTTCTTTTAAATATTCTTTCTCAAAAGCATAATTGAGATGGCTTCAAATATATTAACACTAATTATTGTTCCAAATACCGAACTTCCATCGTTCGAAGAAATTTTTGAGGATGAAGATTTTAATAATCTAGTATTTCCAAATGATAATATGGTCTATATTTTCAAAATGGAAGATCTTGCTGAGTCAAGTGTTATAGGCTCTTCGATGCATGTGGTCAGAAGATACTTACATATACCATCGGGTATATATTTACTAGTTCGAATAATTTGTTACTCCATCTAGCTCCAGTTTTTTGCCAAAATTTCCATTTTTCATCCAAAATCACACCTAAGCAATGGGTGGAATTCCATCCACCCTGCATTCTCCAAAAAATGAAGACCACCTCGCAACTTCGCGCGAACTTTTTCCTAATGGTCCCCCATTATTTTGTTTGCCCAAATTTTTCGAAATCCCCTCCATCCACCTATGCCTCCTTCTCCGCAAAACTCGATCCTGGTTACGATTCGCACAATCGATTTTTCGCATAGAAAATCCCAAAGGGGTAGCTTCCATAACGATACGAAGCAAATCAGAAATCAAGGAATTTATTGATCCACCCGATAATTTAGGAAACTTTATGGCTGTCAAACAAATCCCCATCCCATTCAGTCAGAATCTAAGCGAAACGAAAGAAAAGCGTCTACGAAAACTAAACCTAGAAATTCATACCCACCGCGAAATCGCCAACTCACCTTATATCGTTGACTTCTATGGCCTTTGCCTACATGACGGCTGTGCACTTTTATGTATGGAACTTATGGACATGTCTTTACATGGACTATTTACTACCTGCTACAATTCTGGAAAAAATATATCCGAAGATTTACTCGGATACACCGC
>JAQGCO010000242.1:0-12112 GCA_034700925.1 Acrobeloides cf. buchneri Gr-Nem-00862
TCCGGTGGAGGTTGTTGTTGTTGGCCCTGTTCCGGTGGAGGTTGTTGTTGTTGGCCCTGTTCCGGTGGAGGTTGTTGCTGGCCCTGTTCCGGTGGAGGTTGTTGTTGTTGGCCCTGTTCCGGTGGAGGTTGTTGTCCTTGGCCCTGTGCCGGTGGAGGTTGTTGTCCTTGGCCCTGTGCCGGTCGAGGTTGTTTGTTCTTGGATATAATATAATTATAGATAGCAGATAATAATAGATATAATAAATCGCGGACAGTATACCTGAATAGGGCCGTACGCGCGTTAAGGCCCCTAAGGCCCGGGCCCCCCAAACCTGGAAAAATGAAAAAATTTTCTTAATGGTCCCCCTTATGTTTTTGCCCAAATTTTTTATTAAAAATCCTATGGTTTCCCATTATGATTTTTCACTGAAATTTCCTATTTTTTCAATAAAAAAGTCTAAAATTTGCCATTTTTTACCAAAAATCTTAATTTTCTGAGCATTTTCAGCTTAAAAACAAACATCTTCAACAAAAAAATTTCGCCTGCGGCACTGGTTTTTTGCATTGACTAAAGTATTTCACCAAAATTAACACGAAATTGACATTTTCCCACCACAAATCGTAATTTTCTGAGCGTTTTCAGCTTAAAGAGAAGCCTTATTCAAAAAAAAATTTTCGTCTACAGCGCTGATCTTTTTCTTAATTATAATTTTTCCAACCAAAATAAATTTTTGCAAAAAAAAATCGAAAAAATTGCCTTGGTCCCCTCCTGTTTTGCTCAAAATTTTAGACAATTTTCGGAAAAACGTAAGGGGGGACCTTTATGATTTTATGCAATTTTTGGTCGGGAGCTCCCCCAAAACTTTGGGGATCGTACGGCCCTGTACTCGGATAAGTGGAGGACTTCGATACAAAAGTTGGTCTAAAGTTTTTTTTTAAATTGATTTTTTATTGATACCTTAATTTTGAGTAGATGATCTTCTGCAGAAGCTCTAAGTTTACTAACCTCACCAACGGCTAGGGAAATCTAAAAAAGAATGTGTATTTTTACGCAGTTTTTGACAATAGTTATAAAAAATGTGTTTAAACAAATTTTTTACAATTAAAAAAAAATTTTTTTGAAAAAATTTAAAAAATTCGATTTTTCTTAAAAATGAACAAAAAAATTCAGTTGCAATTTTTCAGTCATTTATTATTTTTTTTAAATTACCATAAGATTGGTCAAAATGATGACGGTGATAATTTCGAATAAAATTAACATTAAATTTGCAGTCAATGTCTTCTTCCCTATAATAATATTTGCATCAACTTCTCCGGTCATCATAGCCGATGTTTTGGTGAAGGATTGGAACATAGCCAAAATTGTATCTGATGCATTTTTATTATTCTGTAAATTGAATTTCTTTTAGATTATAAATATTACCTGATTTTCAGGGTTTCTTTGCTAATGAAAAAAATTGATTTTTTTAAAATTTTGATTTACCTCATTTTCAGGACCTTCGTTTCAAATATACAAAAATTGAATTTTGGTAATTTAACACAGTCCCAAGGGATGCATACCTTTATGTTTTCCAATTTGTTCCTGATTTTCAGGGTCTTCTTTTTAATAATACAAAAATGAATTAAAAAAAATTTTTTTAAATTTTTTAAAATAAAATCTTTTATTAGTGTGAAAATTTAAGGATAAATATAAATTCGAGATTTAACAATATTCTTACCGAATCACCCCATGGATCTTTGCCAGTTTCACTCAAGAGTAGGTGAAAAACAAAAGAGAAACAAATTAATGTAGGGATCCAAATAATGGCTGTCTAAAAAATTTCAAATTTTTTAAAAATCGAAAAAATTTTCAACTTACACTCAAAAATGTGTAAAGAATCTTCACCAGCATCAAAATGTAGTATCCACCTAAAAAATTAAAAGTAAAAATGAACCAAAATGTTTATATCTTAAATCAGACTGATCTTTTTGAAAAAAATAATCCAAATTGCGCCGCTGTTATTACACTCACCCGTACTCGAAAAAATCCTACAAAAATGCCCCATGTTTCTTATTTGTTAAAATTATTTTCATTTTTTATGGCTTACATGGAGATTTTCTCAAAATATAGAGGCAGTTAATCCATGATGAGATTATAGCAACAATCGGCCACCACCACCACCATGTGCTCTAAAAGTTTGTTTATTAAGCCTCGCACCGTTTGTTTATTAAGCCTCGCGGCTTAAGCCTCGCACCGAGTACGGTAAGTACCGCTCGGCCCATGGCGCACCAAAGAGGAAAAAGGCAGTATAACTTTTCGTACAATTGTGGTTCGCATGGACTTTTCGTACAGTTATTTTTTGTACAAACACTTTTCGTACGGTACGTTTCGTACGTTACTTTTCGTACATTCACCTTTCGTACATCACGTTTCGTACAGAACTTTTCTTACAGCACACTTTTCGTACGATACTTTTCATACAATTATTTTTCGTACGAACTTTTCGTTGTACTAACGAAAAATAATTGTACGAAAAGTAACGTACAAAAGTTCGTACGACAAATAATTGTACAGAACAATTGTACAAAAAGTTTGTACTAACCACAATTGTACGAAAAGTTATACTGCCAGGAAAAAGGTTCTGGCACGTGTCAAAAATAAAAAAGAATGTCGCCAATCGACTCACTCTTGTCAGCTCACCGAGCGCTTCAAAACGAGTACCATATCATGGGGTTTGGGAGTTTTCCCCATGGCCGAGCGCCTGCTCGGGATTAACTCATGGGGCGCGGGTTCGATCCCTCGTCCTAAAGTCTTTATTTAAATTTTTTTGTCAAAACTCTTGAAAATTTTTGTATATCTTTATTTTTATGCGAGGAACACGATGGCGCTATTATTTTTACATGAAAACTTTTGGAAAAATTGGAAAAATTGGAAATATCTATATATATTTTGAGATTATTCGATATTTCCAAAAGTTTTCATGGGAAAATAATAGCGCCATCGTGTTCCTCGCAAAAATAAGGATATGCAAAAATTTTCAAGAGCTTTGACAACATAATTTAAAAAAATTTTAGGGCTTGGGATCGAACCCGCGCCCTATGAGTTAATGCCAAGCACGTTAGACGCTCGGCCATGGGGAAATCTACATAAACCCCATGATATGGTACTCATTTTGAAGCGCTCGGCGAGCTGAATTGATTAGATCCTTCTTTTTTATTTTTGACCCGTGCTAGCACATTTTTTGCATTTTGGTGCGCCGTGGGCCTCGTACTGAGTACGGCCAGCACAGCTCGGACTTCGGCCATTTGGCAAAAACTTGGACTACCTGAATCTCTTCATAGTTGTCAAAACTGTAATATTTTGGTAGCCATACAAAAACTAGAGTAATAGATAAATTGATAGTGTTGTATAAATAAGAGAATATGAACCATGCAAAAACACGGAACACTTCAAACTTTCTGTTCTTAGAATTGTTTAGTTTAGGCAGTACATCCCGATCAATTTTGAAGGCGAATTTTATCAGCTAAAAATGGTTTGAATATTAGAACATCTAAGGGCGCGGCGGGAATGCTGTGTTTTTGGTGTTAATAATTTTCCGAACAAATTAGCTAGAAAAATTTAACCCCCTAAATCATACATTTACAAGGGGGCTGGATAATTCTATCTGATGCGTCATGGTTTTCCAATTATGGGTCGTCAATTTTTCATTGGCGACCTTTTTTTTGCCGACGTCAACGCAAAATTCTCAAGCGCCGAAAAATTTTGCGTTATGGTCGACCTCCTTGCGTGATGTATATATATATGTCATCTTTGGATAAAAATCATAAGGTGGGACCATTATGTTTTTTTCGTGAAGGGAAGGGGGCGTGCGTCATGTGTCATGATTTTCAAAAATTCGTGCATTATCTCCCCCGGATCATCCGGGGGTTGTAAATGTATGCCCTAAATCGGTAGGGTGTGATCAGAGACCGAAAATGGGGCCCCTCGTTTTCGGACTTTTTTATTTTGAAGCGAGCTATAAAAAATTTTTTGTTAACAACCTAGGGGGCCCTAATGTGGGAACTATAGATCAAGTGTCCCTCTATATTTATCAAACAATTTTGAGTCTTGAACTTTTTCTTACTTGGAGATATGAAGTCAGGCCCCTTCGAGTTTGTCAAAAACCCGTGGAGGCCGAGGGGGCCTGCTATCTATCTGTAAGAGGGAAAAAGTTTGAGACCCAATTTTTTATAAATATAGAGGAGTGTTCAATCTATTATTCCCACATTCAGGCCCCTTGGTTGTTTCAGAAAATTTTTCTGGAATATCCTAAAAATTATTTCGAGTGTTTCATAAATTTCAGGTGTTTCATACATTTGTAAAAAAACCAAACAGTCTGTTTCTTTACTCTGTCGTTTTTAATGTACAAGTCTTGTTTTTAAGCTGAAATGATCCAAAAATTTGTTGAAAAAATGGACATCTTTGTTGGAAAAGCTGTTGGTCATTTTTAGTGAAAAATCATAATGGGGCGACCATTATGATTTTTTGAAAAAAATTTTTAAACTTTTTGGGCGAAACATAAGGGACGAGTAGGAAAATTTTTCATTTTTTTCAATTTCGACGATACCTTACACAAGGTACCCTAACGTAGCTACGTGGATGGAGGGGTTGATAATCTTTTAAATCAAATTTACCCTTACCATAACGACAAAAAAAACTAATGCTAGCAAAGTTATCACTATATTCCAATAAATCGAAGGGAAAGCAAGGATATAGGAATAAAGCAAAGATAGGAAGATAAAATAGGCCAAAATATGCACAGTGTAAAATAAAGTCCAGCTCATGATTTTCTCATTTATATAATTTAAGACCAAGGGGTGTTTGATGAGTTTCCATTGATTTTTGTCTCTCTAAAAATTAAAAAAATAAATAAATTTTGAGGCAAACTATACCAGTTCTTTGAGCACACGTCGGTTGATAAATTTTTCTTCATCATTGGCTGAGGTATCTGCGTTTTTTTAAATTGGATGAAAATTTATTTTTTAAATTAAGGATACCTTGAGTTTTAGTTAAATAGTTAAATAGGTAAATAATTCTGTCATCGGTTTCATGAATTAGAGTTCTTTTATTACAATCCTCGACACTGAGTTCTGCTTCTTGTGGCATTGTGGCATTGGGGTCTTCTATTTGCGACACTGGGTTCACTGCAGCGCTGGTGTTACGACAGCAACAGATCGCCGACTAAATAGAAACTTCGGAAGTGAAAAGAATTCAATGCAAAGGGGAAGCGAATCTTTGCTAGTGCCTGTGATGATGAGATCCTTAGAAACGCCCTAGACCACTAAAGCCCGTTTCTGCCCATAATAGAAAAAAGCTTGCACACGATGGCCAAGTGGTCAGCGGAAAGCACATCGCTGGATGAAGTCACGGATATGGGCATTTAAAGCATAGCAGTATCTCTCCGACTAACAGCGGTTTCCCTCACCGGAATGCCCTAGTGCCGTAGTTGTGATCTCCGATCGATCACAAGTTCTTTTTTCGATTTGCCCGCTAAATACTGCAGAGCATAATCTTTTGGACGCAGGGGGAACCGATCCTTGCTAGTGCCAGTAATGCCGAGCTCCTTGGCAGAGCACCGGACACGACACCATGGTGGTCAATGAGTTGCTGATAACTAATTTCGACCTTGAAGCAGCGCCAACAATAACAACTGGATCCTGTGTCGTGCGACACTGAGTTCACTGTGTCAGTGGGTCTTGCGTCTTGCGACATTGGGTTCACTGCGTCATTGGGCTCTGCGTCGTGCGACACTGAGTTCACTGCGTCAGTGAGTCCTGCATCTTGCGACATTTGGTTCACTACGTCACTGGGTCCTGCATCTTGCGACACTGAGTTCACTATGGCACTGAAATTTGCTTCTTGCGATTCTGGGTTAACTTCGACACTGGGTCCTGTTTTTTTGCCTAATACGCCCAATTCAATATCTTTATCCATAATGGCTAAAATTTTATTTGTTTAAATTGACAAAAATTAAAAATTAAAAGGCTTTTTTGGGATCGGCAGGACCGGTCCGTCATCAGTCCAGCACGCAGAAGTTTTTAAGTTGGACCGGAACACGACCCTAAACGGCCATGTAAAAAATTTTCAAGGAAAAGTTTTTAGAAATTAGTATAAAATGAATTATTTTATTAGAGTTGTTAAAAAAATATTTCAAAAAATTATATAATACGAATTTTTTTATACAGGGTGCCCAAAACTGGATTTTTGCGCGAATTTTGCTCTCATTCAAGCAATTGATTTTTTAACATTTTTATAAGTGCCGGTCTATGCCGGACCTTAAAAACTATCCCCGTCCCAGCTCGACCGCGGCCTTAATTTTAGGGCCGGGGTCGTCCAAAATTGTGGCTCTTGACAACCCTGATTAAGCACATTTAAAAACGAATTTCACAGATATTAAGATGATTGAAAAAAAACTATTTATTTTTTGGCCTGCACAAGCTTCCACACAGGCTATAGGTTTACAAAATAATCTTTAGTATCATATTGCTTGTTTATTCGATAATATCGATCCATTTCTATTTCTAATCATAAAAATGGTATACGTTTTTTTAAATTTCACGCAGCCCCTTTGGGCTGCATACCGTCTGGTTTTTATACCACCATTGTATCACACCCACCAGCGTTTTTAGGGGTATAAAATTTTACAGAAAATTTTTTAGAAATAATTATAGCGCCATAAAATTTGTCTAACAAGGGAAGGTTTCCAGATGATGGTGCAACTAGAAAAAAATGTACATATTATTGTAGTGCATGACTTTATTATATTTTTTCTGGAATTAGCTGATTATGGTTACACCCCTTTGAGCTAATCAACTTTGAAAATTTCATTTTTCAGAGCCTTTGCATATAATCTTTTTTCAACTATTAATTAAATTAGCTCAATGGTCTAGTTAGTAAAGCGCTCGTCTTACCTTTTTATATTAGAAGGTTCGTGTCCCGGTGCCGTCGATTACTTTTTGCATCTTGTTTTTTATATTTTTTTAATTTTTTAAAAATTTTATACGAATCTTATGCGCTGTTAAATTTTATTCCAATTTTATTTAAAGATATATTAAAAACAAAATATTTAAATTAACTAAAACAAAATAGAATTAAACAAAAAAAATGATCAAAACAAATACACATTTCACAATGACAAAAAAATTTACCTGTTTTCTGATTTTTTTCTCTTCTGGTTCTTCTTCAAAATCTGGATCTGCTATAACATCATCTCTTTCATCTGATAGTTCCATATCTTTATCAGTAAGAATTGAATCAATATCTCCTTCGTCTAAAAAATCATCTTCATCCAAAACAAGTTCATCTCCGAAAAGGTCATCCAAATTAGAAGTAGTTGTGGCGGCGATGATCAAATCAATAATATTTTCAGCTAATTTTCGGTCTTCACCAGTAAAAATTTAACAGCGCATAAGATTCGTATAAAATTTTTTTTAAATTAAAAAAATATAAAAAACAAGATGCAAAAAGTAATCGACGGCACCGAGACTCAAACCTTCTAATATAAAACGGAAAGACGAGAGATTTACCAACTAGACCATTGAGCTCATGTAATTAATGAGTTGAAAAAAGATTATATGCAAAGGCTCTGAAAAATGAAATTTTCAAAGTTGATTAGCTCAAAGAGGTGTAACCATAATCAGCTAATTCCAGAAAAAATATAATCAAGTCAGGGGTGCTCTACAATAATATGTACAGTTTTTTTAAAAGTTGCACCATCATCTGGAAACCTTCCCTTGTAAGCATGGACTTTCAAATGATATATAACTTGTGGGGGTTACCTTTTAACCCCCTATGAAAAAATAGAAAAATATCAATTTTTGACTTTTGATTGTTTTTTCGTGCCTCGGCCTTTAAAAAAAACCATACTCATGAATTTTGATAAAAAATTTTTTAAAGTTGCCCCAAGGCCAATGTAAGAGTGTAACATTCCGCTTTTTCTCATTTAGGGGGTCAAGAAATTAGCTGCAGCCTTAATTTTATGGCAGCGGCCACCAAAGGCCGGTCGGGGCCGTTCAAAATCGCGACCCTCGACAACCCTGGTCCAGATCTCACATGTTAGGGTAAGATCTCACTCTCAACAACCTCTTTTGAGTATCTTTAAGGATACGATTTTCACCCTCATATAAATTTTTTGCCCTCATTCTCACCCTATGCTATAAAAATCAACCATCATCGAAAAAATTATATGGACGCCCTGCCTAAAGTTATAACCGAAGGACAGCTGTACCGAACATCAGAAGGTGATTAGAGTCAGTCGATGCTCGGAAAACGGCAGCAATGGTTGTTACTCTTTTTCAATGTCGTGATTTACCGACCTCGGACAAAATCTCGAAGAATCGACTTTACACCCAGATGAGTTGAAAAAAATTAGATGAGGCTGATCAGAAGGCTTTTTGTGTGGGATTGATTGTGACTCACACACTGTGTGAGTGTACTAAGATTTCCCTCAAGCTCAATGACTGTCATTAATTATCTATAAGGCTCTCTTACACAAAAACAATGCGGAGCAAGAACTTAGAATCGAAATGTTGAAAGAGTTTTTGAAGTCATCATCATTAATCTTCGGATGTTTAAAGTAAAATTGCTGATTTTCGCTTAAATAAATGAATCATAGCCATTTTAATTTGGTCAGGGGTTCAAAAAATGAGTTACAAGGGAAAAATTGCTCTATCTCTGCCAAATTATCATGGATACGTCTTTTTTACAGGGTGGACGAAAAACCCCTATGGGACATTCTGTATGAGGTACTTAACCAGGATCCAGTTTCGGGGAAGGGGGTCACTATCATGAGCAAACAATTTTTTGGCAAAAACATAAGGAGCCATTAGGAAAATTTCTTCATTTTTGGATTTCGGGGGGGGGTCAATTAACACCCTTTGATCCCCCCCCCCCACTCGCTACATGCTTGCCCTGAATATAAATTTTTTTAAATTTATTTAAAAAATTAAAGCATAATCTAAAGAATTTTCAATTTTTGATCTCCTTCAGGAGTTAGTGTTCAAAGACTCAGATAAACCCCGACACACTAAAATTTTGAAATTTTTTTACGCAATTTTGTCGGGCTCGTCGAGCGCTACGATTATACACGGAAAATTATTTACTATTTTCTACCACTGCTGCGTACCACTTTAAAGTAGAGATGGAAAACCAATATTGTAAGGAAAACCGAAAAAAACCTATCTTAAAAATGACAACATAGCCAATGCATAAACAATCAAATCGCAGGCAATAAACCATATAAGAAAAGTATTCTTATTGAACAATTTTGCATATGAATCTTGAAAATAAAGTACAACAAATCGATTGAATGCTAATGGAAATACACTTGATCTAGCAATGTTGTTTATGTAGACCCTAAAGTTTTATTATACTGGGCGTTCCAAAAAAGCCGGATTTTTGCACGACACCTCCTAATGGGCAGCAGCACTGCCTTAGTAAGTCAATGTATAGCAAACCACTTGTCCAGAAACAACGTGCATATTTCAATTCCATTTTATTCCAAAAGGGGAGGTGTTGCGCTTGGCACTATAACGTTTTTCACGGAGAGATTTAAAAAAGTGCCGGCTACATGGCAAAGTGCGAAGTGGCGCCAACTACACGCATAAGGTCGAGGGTTTAATCCTGCGCGGAGCCATTTCCTTTTGCAGTGTCCAAAATCGATAAAAAAATTTGTCTAGGGGTATTTTTAGCTTTAAAAAAATCGCCAAAAAATGAAAAATTGAAAAAAACATAAAATTTAAAAATCCCAAAATTTAAAAAAACTCAAAAATAGAGAAATAAAAATTTAACAAAAAATATATTCTTTTCGATAATGCATAATATTGATTACTCCCTAGATATTCTCTTCCCGGTCGCAAAATCAATTGCAAAATTGCACTAATTTAAGGTATTTCAACCATAACTCAAAAGCTCAATTTTCATACAAACGTTTTCATAAAAAGTGATGTTCTACAAAGTTGTTTGGCATGATCTCAGAAATTCATTAAGCTATCGTTCAGCCCAAACGGATTTAAATTGGTTGAGATAAGGCCTATAAAGATAAAAATGGTCAAAATATTGCAATCGTCGTAACCAGGGAAAGGAAAAATATTTTTCGATGATTTTTGGGAATCACCATTTTTCAACATGCTCTTACAGAATCTGAACAAATTTTTTGAAAAAAAAATTTGTTACGGGGGTCTAGCCTGGTTCTCAATGGGTTTTTTAACTTTAAAAATCGAGCGTGTGTCGGATTTTCGTAATTTCACTGTGCATTTGTAGGCCAACCGATCAGCAAAAATTTTATCGAAAAAGCTTTTAAAATGGCCGAGATATCCTCGAAATACCTTCACGCAGCCATTCGTTGGACGCACTGTACTTGTGCGGGTAAAATTTGAAAAACTTAGCAAACGTAAAAATTTGGCTTGCCATAAAAATTCATTTGTAAGAAAAAATGTGTATTTCTGAGACATATATAGAAATATTATCATCGTTTTTCTTATCAAAAGTAGGGTCATTCATTTTTCTTCCTAGACTAGGATGAAGGTATAACGTTTTCCCTAGCTTTACGAAAAATGTCGGCTACTTGGCGAAAAGGATAAGGAAGCCGTCCGTCCGATCTGACAAGTAACGTTGGGCCCGCAGGTTCGATCCCACTAGGGCAAAAATTTTGATCTACAAAAAACTTTTCTTACAAACAATGGAGTAAAAAATTTTTGCTCCATTTTTTGTAATGGAAAATTTTTTTGTACAGGGTGGGCCAAAAAAAGTGGATTTTTGTGATTTTTTGGGACCCGAAAATTTATTTTTCTAAGGGTAATTTTATGGGGCCGAAGGTTGAGTGGGTCCTGTTTCCTGATCATTTTACTGGTTTCAATATTTCTTTGTTTGCATAACATTCATCTTTTTTTATAGATTTTGACCACAAGACCGGGCAAAACTTATTTCTTATATGCAAAAGATAACGCAACAAAATTTGCCATTATTTTCGCATTAACTGATAAATTAAATGGTGATCCAGTAGAAGATACGCTAAAAGTGTTTTTATTCCAAAATGGTATGCTAGACAAATTTTTCAACGAATTATATTTTTAGGCCAAGCTCTTCGATTACATGAGAGTGTCGAAATCGAACTTTTGATTACATGTGGGTGTCGAATCAAAGAGCTTGGCCTAAAAATGGCACAGTTTACCTATCCTCATTTATCCACATGATGAAGCAGAATTTTGTGAAATTGTCTGCGAAACAAATGCACTCATTGAAATCAATTTGCATTATGAATGTGGAGAAGGATTGAAATTTAGAAGTGATTGATTAATTTATTGCATTTTTCTGTGTTAGTCAATTATTGCATTTATTTTATAAATACACAAAATTAGATTTATGTAAATTCTACTTTAAAAAAACGTTTTTTAATTTTTGATGAAGCAATACCAGACAGCATGAATGACAGCTGGCTAGAATTTTTAAAATATAAATTTAACACAAAAAACTATAAAGACTTACAATGATAAAAAAGCATAGCAGAACGATATTAAGACAAACGTGTCTATTACATTCTTTTGAATGAAACCAGATTGCTAATGGCTAAAATTGATTTAAAATTGTAAATATTGAAATATGTTAAACAGATCTATCCTACTCTACACAAAATCTCTTTTTTTCTTAAGCGCTATCCACTCTTAATTAGATTAAAGGACAAGGGCCATGGAAATAGATTGTTTTTAAAATAGCCTATCTTGTAGAGCACAAAATTCTGGGCAACTTTGATCAATAAAATTATGTGTGTTTGGGCTAAACTGAAAGACTTTTATTTTGTTAAACGTTTCCCAAGTATTCGTGTCAATGCATAACAAAATTTAAATTTTTTGGCGGCAAATTCCATTTTTGCTTCGATTTTTTAAGACACGTTATCTCTAAGAATCGAGTTCTATGGGAACCTAGAAAAAAAGTGTCTCAAAAATTTTTGAAACTAAAAAATCTTAAAGTATATATGGCACTTATTAGAAAAAATAAAAGAATTTTGGCGCGAAAGTCTAACCCCTCCGAGACACAGGGTACTCAATTTTCGACTTTTTGCCAAAATTTACCCTTTTTTGTAATGCGCATAACTCGGCGAGGTTAAATCCAATTT
>JAQGCO010000243.1:0-12110 GCA_034700925.1 Acrobeloides cf. buchneri Gr-Nem-00862
GGGAATGCGCGCAATCGATTTTTCGCCTAGAAATTACCCTAAAAAGTCGGTTTTTAGAAGAAAATCGGAAAAATTTTTTCTGGGATTCAATTCCCCTTGTCGTCCAAAAGTTTTTGCCTTTTCTTAAACAATTTTTATCTTTCAGGATTAGAGTTATAGCAGCTAATTTTATTTCTAAAAGGTTATCAGGTATGCTCTTTCAGAATATAGGACCGTTTGAAAAATTTATATGTCACTTCGTGCATGTCCCTTGTGAGTTCATTAAGAAATTGCGTTTAGAGATGGAAATGCATTCAATTGCATGGATTGATGAATTGTGCAATGCCATTAAATCGAGTGAATCGTGTCTCGGACAAAACAGTGAGAGTTCAGCAAGTGATTCGGATATGAGCCAATTTTCAAGATTGGATGACTACGATGAATCAGAAATGGAAGATAGCTATGAAGAGACGTTTTCAAAGAAAAGAATTTGAAAATGAATCAGCTAGTTGATCATTTGTATGCTGATGATACTTTTTGTAATATACGGGTACTTTTTGTAATGTATAAAAAACGGTCATTTAATAAACCTTTTCGCTAATTCAGATTGTTTCCTGAAAGTAAATGTGTCAGGACAAAACATGGAATCAGAGATCGATTCTACAGGGTGTATAAAAAATCGGAATTTGGGCGATTTTTTCTTTTTTTCGACCCGAAATTTTTTACAAAAATGACCCTATTAGGGCTAATTTTATGCGGGGAATCGATTGCGCGCATTTCCACTTCTTGAAAACGCTTCCCTGACCCTGAATCAGGGAATTTGTTGAACAAAAAACAGTTTAAACAGCTTTATTCATGTCAAAATTTATATATGTATAAATTAAACAAAATGTTCACAACTAAAATAGAGATCACAATTGTCAACAAGCATTATATACGTAATTATTAATCAATCATTTCGTCATCATTTTCATTTTTCACTAAGTTGAGATTTACTTGAGCGTCTCCGGCGCCATTTTGCGCTCCATTTACAGCTGGAATAGCCCGAGCTTTCTTCATTATATGAATAGCTTTTAAAATATCCTTTTCCAGTTTTTCCTCGTCAACATTTTCTGCCTAAATTCGAATACAAAAATTCATCAAAAAATAGAAAAATTCATCGAAATTTTCGTTAAAAATTGAAAAGATGTTGCCTTAAAAAGTTATAAGTTGGTTTTGAACAATAGAAAAAACTAACAGCAAAATCATCGAGGCTTTTTAATTTGTCGGTCATAACATTAATCTGGTTCTTGACACTTTGGAGAAACATTTTATCTGCGGCCACATACGTCGTATCAACATTTGCATATTCTTTCAACGAGCGAGTCATTAAAGCATCCGTTAGCACGTCCATCTTATGCTTGATATCACATGTGGAAAAATATTTGTTGATCTAAAAAATTTCGTGAATCGCTGCTACTTCTATTATCATAAGAAAATCAACTCACCATATCATCAATATTGGCACACTCTTCCTTGGCACGGTCACTGATCGGCCCATCTAAATCGTCGCGAGGCTTCTCTGGTCGAATGGTGCGGACTGAGATCATATCCAATGGATTGGCTACTCTATCGCTATAACGCATTCCAAACTTTCGACCATTGATAGGCTAAAATTATAGCAGTTAAGTCATAAAGTTACAGGGTGATCCAGATACAATGAGATCAAATTCGATATCTCGGCATACGAGAAAGATTTTCATATACGCTTTTTTGCAAGTTGTAATCATGTGAAAGTTTGTGTATTGAAACGAAAATCTGAATTTTTCCTTAAGGAATTTTTGAAAAAAAATAATGCTATTTTGTTGAGCGCATCGAAAAACGTATGCCGAGATGTCGAATTGCATTTCATTGCATATTCATCTGGATCACCCTGTGTAATTCAGCTAACCGGAATATTCAGCCAGGCTCCTGAATAAACCACTTTTAATCGAACTAGCGGTAATGGTGGCTGTCGAGGTCCACGTGAATTCTTCGCTTCGGTTAAAATTTCTTCAATTTTCTTCGAAATTATTTCTTCATCCTAAATTGAAGAAGAGTTCTTTTTCGACATAGTTTTAAGGCTGCGTTCAAGCATGTCAAAAAAGTTGCCATAAAAGTCCAACTTTGCCTGATTTTCAATAAAATCGTGTTTATTGAAACGATTGGTCATGAAGCATAAAATCAGACAACAAATTTTATGCTTCTCGACCAATAACATTTTATGCTTCATGACCAATCGTTTCAATAAACACGATTTTATTGAAAATCAGGCCAAGTTAGGCATTTTTGACATGCTTGAACGCAGCCTAACTAACAAACCAGCATATTCGGCTGGCGAACTGTAGTTTTTGGTAGCTTCCTAGGTGGATTATCTAATATCAACTCTTCAACAAAAATTTGCCGAGGTGTGGCCAACCGAATCGGCTTTGATTGAAACTTTCGATCTTCACGCACGGAAATTATTGCGCAATGTTTCGGTACAGTTTCTTCTTTGGACAATGATGTAGCTACGGTACTTCCAGGTTGAATAATATAGAACCCTTAAAAAGGTTGTAATCAAATGAAAGTTCAGAAAATTTATAGAATGGATCCTCCCTCACCCAGTGACGTAGGCAGAGAGGGTCCAAAGGCGCGCCCCCTCCCATAACGAAAAAAATGAAAAAGTTTTCCTAATGATCCCCCTTATGTTTTTGCGCAAAAATTTTTTTCAAAAATCCTAATGACTCCCTAATATGATTTTTCACCAAAAATGATCAAATTTTCAATAAAAATTTCCAAAATTTTCCTTTTAACAAAATTCATTTTTTAAATTTTTAACGAATTTTTCAATTTTTGATGAATTTTTCACAAGGGGGACCAAGGTAAAATTTGAAAATTTTTCGGGTAGGGACCCATAAATCAAAAGCCTATCTCTCTCCCTATTGAAGGTGACATTAAAAATTGAAAAATTCGTTAAAAATTGAACTAAATCATTTAAAAAAAACTTACCATCGCCAGAATCATTTGGTGCAAAATATTGAGGCTCTAAAATTGTCTGTGAAAAATAATTTAAAAATGACTATTAACCAATAATCGACTCATGCTCATGGCCCCAAATGACCAAATCCATAAATGCTGGAATGTATTTGACAGGCAAGTATGAACCAGTCGTTCGGGAAGTTGATCGCCGGGGTCGATTTTGATGAAGAACTAGGATGTTAAACCACGAATCAGGGTCATCTGTTGGTCGCAAAAATTTCACATTTTCTTCTTAAAATTTTTCATTTTAAGATTATCAATCGAAACACGTGTGCGTGTCATCTGAATAGATGAAAAAGTCCAAAAAGTTTGAAGCCGATATTTTTTCATGCTTAAAACACCTAAAATTCGTGTTCCTCGACTAGAAAACCCCATATGAGGTCAAAAGACGGTTTTTCAGTTGATGTCAAAAAGTCGATTTTTTCAGACCAAAAATAGGGGGTTCTGTGACCTTGCAACTCATGTAAAAAATTAAAGGATATGTTTTAGACAAAATCCTGTCACAGGAATGTAATTTCAGGCGTGCTAAACAAAACAAAAAAATACAGGATGTTCCAAAAAAACCGCCATTTGGTCATTTTTTGGCGAAATTTAAAAAATATTTTTTCTCTAAAACTCATTAGAGGTATTTTTATGTGAGAAATCGATCGAAAAACCTTGAAAACGCCTCCCAGATCATGAAATATCCAGTTTTCAAGTAGGAATTCCTACCGAAAATAACTGAAAAAATACGAAAATCTTATATTTTATGGTCTCGGAGGCGTTTTCAAGGGTTTTCGATGCCCGCAATCGATTTTTCGCATAAAAATACCCCTGAGTCATTTTGGAGAAATATTTTTTGCTTCAGACTATTTGACACTCAGAGCACACGTGCGATAGTACAAGTACTTACGCATAAACGCTCTGCAAAGACGATCGTCACGCTGACTGCTAATGCCATAGAGTGCAATTTTTGTTTCTAAAATATTCAATTAAAATATACAGACTAACATCTCTCCTAAGGTTGATTTTGAGTGCCTAATCCTCAATTTGAAATACCTCGTTTGCGCAAAAGAATCGGTGAAACTTCGATTTTGTCCACATCGTTAAATTTGCCAAACAGATTGATTAACCCGGCTTCGTGCAAAAGATCAAGCGAAGTTAAACCCTAAAAACGGTAACATTCATACACAAAAATTCACTAAAAAACCCACCTTGCCAGATAAGTCATCATGATTTCCATGAATAGTAAAAATAGGCATGCCGACATTGATATTCGGATCTTCATAATTCACCTTTAAAAGTATTTTCAAACAAAGTTTTCGGAGCTAGTTTCACTTATTGGGCCGCACTTATCGAAGTATGAACGTTCAAAAAATTTTCTTTTAAAATCGACCAAAAAACAGCGTATTAGGCAGGGCTCGGAATGAAAAAATGAAAATCAAAAAAATGTCAAAAAAATTAGATTTTCGAAAAAAAGAAAAAATTAAGCATACTTATCAAAAAAAGTCCATCAACGCCTCCCTGGAACACCCCGAGCAACGCGAAATGATGGACTATCAAGCTTTTCATGCAAACATAAAGATACCAACGTGTTTTTCGACTTAAAAAAATCCATTTTTGACTTAAAATACATCCCGAACCCATGACCGAGTGGCTAAAGTAACATAATCGCAGTTTACAGGCTCGGGTTCAAATCCCGTGTGGCGGCCCAATAAAGTGGACTAGCTTCAAGTTTTTTTAGCTTACGGTAGAAAAACTGGAGTGCTGAAAATTCACCGACGGATCAGACACGAATTCTATAGGAACATCTTTATTGTTAAAGCAGTATTTGCGGATTGATCGTACAACTTCCAATTGAGTTTCTCGGCTTGGATTATTTTCATGGAAAAGATCACCACCTTAAATGCAGAAGTATTACTCAGGGATGCACAGGGTGTACAACTTTTCATCTTCAAAAATTGGTCGAAAACATAAGGAGTCATTTTTTCACGCGAAATTTTTCATTAACCCCACAGCCAGCAAATCAGTGGATTAGCCAGCCTCCAAGAATGGAAGAGGAAACTTTTGGAAACTTATCAAACAAATTTTTTATCTTGGTCACCCTGATGTTTTTCCCAAAATTTTCGAAAAACCCCAAATTTGACATTTTTTAAACGGTAGGCGAAATTTAAAAAAATGCTTATTCATATGCTGAAAATGATCATAAAATGACTAATTTTGGTTTTAAAAAATGTCAAATTTGGGTTTTTTGTTGAAAAATGGAAAAAATTGGACAATTTTGGTAAAAAACTTTAGTTAAAGAAAAAAAACCAGCGCCCCAGGAGAAAGTTTTTGAGAAATCCTTGTTTTTAAGCTGAAAATGCTAAGAAAATTACAATTTTTATAGAAAAATGAACATTTTTGGTGAAATTTTGGTCATTTTTGGTGAAAAAATAATGGGGGACAAATTTTTTTAAATTTTTCCAGGAATGCGGAACCACCCCGGGTTCCCCCTAGCTACGCCACTGTAACTTACCCAGCAAAACAAAATCAACTTCATGTTCAATACCATATTTTAAGACTTCACGGAACGCCTCAAAAGAATCATTACGAATATTTGGATGTTTGAGCTCTCCATAACCTGCATGAATATCTGAGGCAACCAAAATCTTGACTGTTGATAAAGACATCAAAAATCGATTTTTATTTTTATACTATAATAATTCACATATAATAATTTACTCGATGCTATTATAAGCGAATCAAATCTCCGTTTAAAAATAATTATTTATTTAAATGTAATGCACAATTCACAATATCACTAAATCATTACATATAAAATTTTTGCAAAAATTTTGATTTTTTAATTACCGAAAATCTCACAACAAAAACATGATAATTTATATGGCTCTAGGAAATATGCTCAATCGATTTCTCGCATAAATTTATCCATAAAGAGGTCATTTCCAAAAAAGTTAAAAAATTTTTTGAAAAAATTTACGACACCTAATGTTCACTAGTACCAAATCGTGTTTATTAAACGATTTAACGTGCAATTCTCCCAATCGTTTCAATGGACACGATTTTATTGAAATTCAGGCAACTTTTTTTAAAGTCCGTTGAGAAATATCCTAGAGCCATTTTATATATTATGTGAAAAATAAATAGATTTAAGTGCAATCAGAAAAGGGAATAAAAATCGTTTCAAATAAATTAATAAAAATGAATTTGTTGGTCATAATATGCATATATCACATTCCGGGATAGGTTGGAGCACCATACGCGCCATGCATGGGGGCGCCTGGAACGCCATAACCTGGAACACTGTAAGGAGCCATTGGTACTCCCGGTGCCGGAGGCGCACCTGGATACGTGAGCATTAGTTGTTGATCCACTAAAATCATTAATTTATTATTGATTTTAATTTTAAATAATCTAAAGGCGCTGTACTAACAAGGATTGACCTAGTTGACAAATTTGATGTTAAGAGGAAGTTAGATGACTTGAATAAAACGTTTGAAATTCTCCCTAACTTTGCCGGCCAACAATTCCTATTCCTCTAACTTTAGTCAAAAGTCCGCTAACTTTCTCCCCAGTGGCGTATCAGGGAGCGGTTCCCCTATAGTCAAAAAACGGCTGTAGGATTTTTTGACAGAAATAGCTGTAAAAAGTTAATTTCGACAAGGACATTTCGAAAAGTTATTTTAGAAACTTTTTTGTTTCACACGGTGTTTACATTGACAATCAGGCAAATAAGTTGAAACGATTGATTGGTTATTAGAAAATTCAAAATTTGTGCATTTTTACTGAAACGATTACATTTCATTTCGCCTGCAAAATATATAAACGTTCGGCAATTTTTACAAAACCTTTGGACATTAAAAAAAATAAAACTTTCGACAAATACGCAAGCATTTCAGTAAAAATGAACATAAATTTTGAATATTCTAATCACTGATCAATCGTTTCAATTTACACTTGTTTGATTGTCAATGTGAACGCCATGTGAAACAACAAAAGTTTTTCGACTAGAGATATGCTGATAAACAAGTAGGAAACATCATAATTACTAATCGCCGTAAAAACCGAAAACAAGACATCGCGATTACAAATAAAATATTTTATACTCTAAACACTGATTAAATTATAAATATAAAAAACAAAAGCGGACAATAAAAACAAAGGATAAAACACATGCAAACAAAATAACGATATGATATGTCAACTTCAATTCTCCTCATTCGACGCGGATTTCCTATTATACTTAATTTCGGATTGACTTACTCAATGGCCCATTACGATGTGGGTCCTTGGATTCCTCTTTGCGTTCAGCTTCAGAGCGTTCCAATCGATCAAGCTAAAATAATGTATATATTTACAAATGGTACATCAATTTCTATGCACTTAAAGGAGATGTGTGAATTCTGTCCGTATCGGGTCAAAAAAAATTTTGATTTTTTAGAACGAAACTCATCCTTTAGGGGTTTTTCATGCGAGAAATACGATTTGAGAAATGCTCGTTTTTAAGCTGAAAATGCTCAGAAATGAAAATTTTTTGTGAAAAATAGCAGATTTTGGGCACATTTTTGTTGAAAAAATGGGAAATTTTGGTCAATTTTTTGTAAAAATTGTAATGGGGGACAAGATTTTTGAAAAAAATTTTCAACAATTTTGGGCAAAAACATAATAGATTTGGGTATAAACTGATTTTGGGCAGTATAATATAGTGAAAATCTGATTTTTTGACATTTTTTTCTAATTTTCATTTTTTCCGTCTGCCATAAAACTAACTCGGTTGGAATAGTCACGAAGAACTTGGATCATGTACGGCATAGCAAAGTCCATAATCTTGTGCTTCCACGCCAATTCCATAACAACATCCGGCCGCAATAGGTCGTAACATTTGTACAATGTTGCCGTAAAGCAATCGTGAAGCTTGTTGTCCAAGAAATATGCCAAGAGTTCTTCTACAATTTCAGGCTGACGACTCTCTGATGCATAATCCATCGCATCCTATAAAAAAGTTAATGTTTTAAGAAGAAAAAAACATATAAGCCTACCGAAAATAGACGATCTTTCTTGCACAGTTCAACGGATTGTTTCCAGCGGTTGTTACCCTTGAACAAGTAGGCAGAGATTCGTCGAAATTCTGTGAGCTGGTGATTTTCAAGTTGTTGGGCCAAAACAATATTGTCGAAGTTATCGTACGCATTGATGCTGGCACGAAGCGCTTCATAATCTTCTTCTTCAATAAAGAGCTGGTTCAGACACTCGTTCAACGCCTTGTTGTTGAGATTCTGGACTTGACGTAAGTATGGCTTGACCAAAGCAAGTTGATTGACTTTCGTGAAGAATGTCACAGTGCGAGATTGGTCGAGTCTAGGCGAAAGCACCAACAATAAATCGTTCAACAAAAGTGGTTTGTAATCGAGGTAGAACTGCATCGCCTTGTAGTACAGTTCAACATTGGCAACCTTGGTGATTATTTCCTTGAAATGCTGCTCGCGCCAAGCTTCCGTTGGGTGTTGCATCATCGTTAGAGCGGCATTATCGTATTCTTCATACTTATCGTAGAGGAATACCAGCTCCGACCATAAATGAGCATGCTCTGCGGCACGCAATACCTATAAAAAATGTAAAATAGAAAAGTTAATGCCAGCTTTTCGCTCCCCAACGGAATCAAAGGTCAAAAAAGTGTTTGCTTAAACATAAAAACTACAGGGTGATACAAAAAATATCGATTTTTTAGACAACATGGTCCTGGTTTTTTCTGGACAACCTGAGCCGGGCCTGATGAGAACAATAAAATACCTTTGGAATGTTGACTCGCGACCAGAATAACTCCAAATGTTCACGCATTTTCTCCGGCTTGTATTTGCTGTAAAGAATAGCCAATTCGGTGAACATTCCCATATGCGCACGTTCTAATCCCAATGCGGCTTCAAGCAATGAAATAAGCTCTTCAAAATAGCCTCGATGTTGATAGTAGTTGTTAAGCTCTTCCAATTCATCGGCATGCACGACAATATGCAAGCCACAAATTTGTGCCAAACGGAATTCTTTATGATCAACACATGCAAAAGACACCTAAATCATCATTGTCAAAACGTTTGACAAATTTCTCAACTAACTTGTTTCCAAGTTTTAGTACTATTAGCTTTACGAGCAGCGTCTACAGCTCCTTGGTATTCGCCCAACTTAACCAAAGTGACAGCCAATTTTGCAAAGTTGCTGATATTGTTGAACAGAATTTTCGCCGCATCATACATTCCATGCTCAGAACAACGATCTCCAACTTGTTGTATTTGCGCGTGGTTCGGCTCCGTGATGAACTCTTCCAAATCGGTTAAACGATTTGTCTTTGCATAGGCAAAACAAAGCTCAGTCTCAATGAAGGAATCTCGGGACTTCTTTCGTGCCATTTGCAAATAGCGTACCAAGTCTTCCCAGTGATCTAAAAATGTATGAAATAAAGCATGAGTATCAGGCCCATATCCAGCAAAATTTTCAACTTTTTTTTATTATTGTCAAAACTAATTTTTCTGTTAGCCAGGTAGGGAAGTAAGTAAAATCTTACTTGTTTCTGTGCATTTCTTTACAACTTCAATATAAGTTCCAGGATCGTCTGCTTTGATAAAAGAATCGACTGCTTCCTTCACCATATTCTCTTTGAGTTGAGCCTTTGCAAGTGATGCCCAAACAGGTGGTTCATTACATTTTTCAGCAAACTCATAAGCACGATCGAGATTGGAAACGTTTTCAATCAAAACTTGAATAGCCGATGTATTGACGTCAAATTTACGGAAGATCGCAAAAGCTTCTTCATAAAGATGATTTGTGACAGCAATCTGAGCAATGTCTGGTGCGTCGTAGTTGTCCAATTTTTGAATGTACTCCATAACACGTGAAGTATCGGCCTTGATGGCGGTCAATATGAGCAAGTTCTGCAGATTGCGATGTTCACTGAATGCCGAGTTTTCAAGAACAATCTTCTCCAACAATTCGATGAGTTCGTTTGGTAAATCGGCGGCCATAAAAGCTTTGACGGTGATGCTGATGTCTTCTGGATCTTGGGTTTCCGATAGCGCAGTTTGAACAACTTGATCAATTAGTTGGCGACGGTAAGGGTTATCTTCAGCCAAGACACGAGCCCACAGAGTGAAATCACGCCGGCTAACCAAGTAACGAGCCAAATTTTTGAACAGCGAATTTTCATTACACACCTAAAGATGTTTGATTTATAATGTGTTAATCGAAAAAAGGAAGATGAACATACATTAATGATTTCATCATCACACTGTTGACGTTCATATGCAATCAAAGCATAATGCGGATCACGTTTCTCGCAATACTTGCCAACAACACGAGCATCATAGTATGGATTCTCACGTAAGAAGCGTTCAGGGTTGTTGTTCGCATCAATGTATATTTTTGCCAAGGCATTATGAGTTGCTTTATCAGTAGATCCTTCGTGCATGCGCATTTCAAGCCAAGGTCCAAGTAATTTAAGCCTAAGAAAGTTTTTATCAAAGAGTGATAAATTTAGAGAGACTCCGGAAAAAGTGATGTTCATGAAAGCACACGCTATTAATGAAAAGCACACACTTTAAAATTCGTCAAAAATAAAAAAATTCGTGAGACATCGAAAATTTTTCAAAAATCGAAAAATTCTTCAAAAATAATAGCGTATGTCTTTCATGAAAATAAAATTTTTGAAATTCCCGCTCCCCCCCCCCCCAACTTTTGCTAAAGTCCCCTAGCTTTTGCCAAAAGACCCCTAACTTTAGCACACTGATAAAATCGAAAAAAGCACTCAAATTGCCAATTTGTTAATAAATGAACTTCAGGTTCGAAAAAATACCTGTTTCGTTTCTCAACTTCCTCAACAAGTTCGTCAATGTCGAATTTTCCACGAGTATTCATGATAAGTTGCTTAATAGCATCTTCACTGCAATCAACATCCAAAAGTGCTCCGACAACCAAAGGAAGACGGGCTGGGTTGACTTTGCTAACAAAAACTTCGATTGATTTTTGAAGATTATTCCGGTAGAGATATAAAACAAGGTCATGGACCATGTTATGACGATCGCACACAATTATAAGTGGAAGTGGATCGGCGAGTTTGGCTTCTTTCAAGAAAGTCTTCACACGTTCTGCTTCATAACAATTTGATTCACGGCAAATTCTTTCTACTTCTTTGATCTGTCCCGTGCGAGTGGCCGCTTGTATGTACTTGAAATGAACTTCAGAATCTTGACTAAAGTTCACAATCGAACCCAGGAAATAAAATAGGCCTTCATAGCTCTTGAAAGATTCAAACATGTCGATCAGCACGTGAGTGCCCAACAATTCGTAATATTTCGAAGCAATCTGAACCACGACTTGGAGATTCTGTCGAAGATTTGCTTGCAACATTGCCTTCAAACACTCCAATGAGTCTTCGACGGAAAGTTGGCCAAAATAATTCACGAGCCACTAAAAAGATAACAAGTTATATTTCAATGAGAATCAGTGAAAATAGGAAGTTTTGGTCATTTTGGGTGAAAAAATACGAAATTTTTTGTCATTTTTGGTTCTTGCACATCACTGATGAGAATATGCAACTTACATCAGAATTGAAATAGTGCGATTGGACGACTGTTCGCTTAATATCGTACAAATCGGTAAAGTGTTCCAATGCGCGTTGCAACAATCCAGCCTTCTCACAGAGTTGTCCGATGGTCGCTCGATCATAGTGGTGAAACATTTTGTTTCCGAGAATTGCATCCGCAACTTGTGGTGCCGCATGAAGATTGATCTCGAGCAGGCGGGTTTGCAGATGTCCATCTTCAGGCTTATCTTCACGAAGAACTTCGAGCAAGAAAGAAGTAACTGGTTGAATTGCATTCACTTCAACAAAACAATCCACGATCTAGAAATTTATTTTAACATAACACAAAACATCAGCCAAAATCTGATTTTTAGTCATGATCCTGATTCAGGAAAACAAGATTGTGTATTGAAGCAAAAATATGAAAATTTTGGATTTTTCTTCTGAAAATCATCGTTTCTGGGGTTATTTTTTGCCAGGAATCCGAAAAACATGCTCCAGAGTAACAAAATGTTTCCCTGAATCAGGGTAATCATGTGTA